>JAWWMP010000080.1:86107-100221 GCA_035047865.1 Dendrocincla tyrannina | reverse complement strand
TCCCCTGGTCCTGTCCTGCCCCTGTCCCCGGGTCTATCCTGCCCCTTTCCCCGGGTCCTGCCCATGTCCCCGGGTCCTGTCCTGTCCCTGTCCCCGGGTCCTATCCTGCCCCTGTCCCCGGGTCCTGCCCCTGTCCCCGGGTCCTGTCCTGCCCCTGTCCCCGGGTCTATCCTGTCCCTGTCCCCGGGTCCTGCCCCTGTCCCCGGGTCCTGTCCTGCCCCTGTCCCCCGGTCCTGTCCCTGTCCCCCGGTCCTGTCCTGTCCCTGTCCCCAGGTCCTGCCCCTGTCCCCGGGTCCTGTCCTGCTCCTGTCCTGTCCCTTCCCGGTGTCAGTGCAGGGTTTGGGGCTGGACCTTGGGCTTCCTTTCCCTTTCCATGTTTTTGGTGTGTCCGTGCTCATGGCTGCAAACAGAAGTCACAACCAGGGGAGGTAAAATGAGGCAGTGAAGCTCGAAGGGGGCTCAGGGGGCGTCTCTTCATCCAGAGGTGATGTTTGGGTGTCTGTTGTCATGGAATCATGGGCAGGGACACCTTTCACTAGCCCAGGTTACTCTGAGCCCTCTCCAACCTGGCCTTGGACACTCCCAGGGATGGAGCAGCCACAGGTTCTCTGCCCAACCTGTGCCAGGGCCTGCCCAGCTTCACAGGGAGGAATTTATTCCTGATACCTACCCAAAATCTGCCCTCTTTTCACTTAAACTCCTCAGGGTGCCCCTGAGTGACCCGGCAGGAGAAGGGTCTCTCCAATAGGACATTTATTTTCATTTTGCTGGTGTAATTCTTCCATTCTTCCCATTACTCATCAAACCCCATGCCACAGAACAGTTTTCTTCATCCTCCTCTTTTTTCTTGGAGGGAGATAAAGGGCTTTGGCATCCTTATGGCCATTCCCAAAATTAATACAAACAGTTGTGTGCTGGCAAAAAGAGTTCCCATGGAGCAGGAGCAGTTTCTGAGGGTCGGGAACAGTTTCAAAGGCACAGAAACAGTTTCAGAGGGGCAGGAACAGTTTCAAACATTCAAGAACAGTTTCAAAGGGTCAGGAACAGTCTCGGGGAGGGCTCAGATTGTCTGTGTGGAAAGCACAACAGCCTATTTAGGTCTGGTAAGAGTCCTTCAGGATGTAATAATTCATAAGAGTTGAGCAGTGTGTGATGGATGTTCTTCAACCCTCTTTTCAAGCCTGCTCATACCCTGGCAGTGATGTGGTGTTTTGGTAGGCTTTTATTTCTTAAATAGAAACAAACCTCTGTAAGGAATCATCTGGCTCGTGTAGTGTCATTCTGTGCAATCACGCTCGGGTTTGGTGTCTCTTTGTGCTGTCTGAATATCCACAAAACCAGAGTTACCTTTTGAAATGATTGTACAGCTCAAGAAAGAGCCCTGTCGGTTTAAAAAAACCTGTGGCTACACATTAGAGTTCTTTCTTAAAGATATCAGCCCCATTTCTGTGTTGATGCTTACAAATCTTTCCAGTAAAAAAACCAATCCCAAATGTGGGAAATGGAGTCCCCAATAAGGTGGTGAAGAACATTTACAAACTGCATTTTCAACTCGTGTTCTGCATTCCCCCCCACCCCGTTGTTTTCTTCCTCTTTGAAGCAAAATATTTCCAATAAAAAAAAACAAAAAAACAAAACCAAAAGCAAAGCAGAACATTACCAAAACCATCTGATGGGAACTGGAGACTCTAACGGGGTAGCTCAGAACGTTTCCAAGTCGTGTATTCCAGCTCATGGTGTGCGTTTTCCCCTTGTTTTCTCCCTCTTTGAAGCAGCGGGCACAGCAGCTCGTGCTGGCTCCAGCTGAGTGCTTGGCTTTGGCCCCGAGCCACTGCTAAAGATGGACCCAAGCAGCTCCTCTCTCGGAGCTTTCATGGGGTTTCTATTCTCCCGTGCCTTGGCAGCTCCTTCCATTTAACTCCCCCAGTCCATTTGTTGCCCTGGCTGATGTGGGCTAATGGCCATGAGGGGGATGGAGGGGACCTGCTGGGGTCGGGGCTGCTGCAGCCCCCAGGGGCCATCAGGGCTTTGCTTCCAGCAGGGCCTTTGCAGATGCTTTGTCCAACCCAGTCTCAAATGGCTCGGCTGACTGGGATTCCATTCCAACCAGCAGCTTGTGCTGGAGGGAATAAGGAAGAGGTCATTTGTTCTTTGCTTGAAGGTGGAATAAGGAAGAGAGAATCTGTTCTTTCCTAGGAGACTCTCAAGCCCTCACCTGAGAGGCAAAGCTTTGCTTCTTATGCTGCCTTTACTCTGTTGCTTTAAACCCACCTGTGGGGTGGCCAAGAGCCCTTTTAGGGTCAGAAATGCTTCCTTTGGGACTCGAAGACCTTCCTTGGGTGCTTAGTGGGGGAATATCACCAAAGAAGGGGAGAAGCTTTCAAGCAACAGAGATGGGAGCGGATTTTAAGGCAGTGGGAGCTGCAGGTTGTGGAGAGAGACCCCGAGAGCAGCAGAAGGGATGCAGAAAGCAAGAGGGGCTGGATAAAGCCAGCAGTTTTGTTGGGATATCAGCTGGAGACTTGTGTTTAGACAGAACCTGCTCCCTGCAGGAGCTGTAGAAAGCCTGAAGTTGGCCTTGATGATCCTTGTGGGTCCCTTCCAGCTCAGGATATTTTACGTTCTGTGAATTCCTGCAAGCATGTTGTGAGATTGTGGGGAATAAATGGTGCTGCTGGAGGGGATGTGCAGGTGGGGGCTCTGTGGGGGAGATGGGAACTGTGGTTGGTGTCTGTCTGAATTCTCACTGGGAGGATTCCCCTCGTGATGCAGAGGTTTTACCTTAGTCCTAATTAGATTTGAGGTGCTTCAGATCACCCATTTCAGCAGTTTGTACTCAGGTCACTGGTGACACTTGAAAAGCTGGGAGGGAAGAAATGATGTGTTCACTAGGTCAGGACCAAGCACAGTTTGTGAATCACTCCATTCCCTCTTGGGCCAGGTTTTCATGGGAATTTTCTATCCTAGGCATGAGCTTATTTGAAAACATGAATAATTGTATCACGCTGGACCTCCTGGGAAAAGATGACTGGTGTTGGAAACTAGAAAGGGGAATAAAAAATGCATTGTAGATGTAATTTTTGGGTTTGTCACGTGTCTCTGACCAGTTCACATGGAATGGCTTGGCTTGGAAGGGATGTTAAAGCTTATCCAGTTCCACCACGAGCAGGGAACCTTCCACTAGATGAGGTTGCTCCAAGCCCTGCAAACTTTTACACACACCTGAGAAATGAAACAGTCACTTTAAAGAGGGCCTAATGAGGTCTTTTTGCTTTTTTTCCCAGCTTGTTATGGAATTGTCCAGGTTCCCACGGGCCCCTGGTTCTGTCGGAAATGTGAATCCCAAGAAAGAGCCGCCCGGGTGGTGAGTACAAAAGTGTCCATATTTTTGAGTCCTGAGACCTCAATCTTCTGCAAATCTCGTGGCATTCTTCTCCAGGGGTCTTTTTCTGTTCAGCTCCTCGGGAAATTCGGGAGAGGAGAAAAGTTGGCATCACCTGAGATCACGTGCTCTCAGAGTGACTGTGCTGACCACAGGATGGATTTGCTTTCACACCTCACTTACAGAAGAATCATGGCATGGTTTGGGTTGGAAGGGACCTGAAAGACCATCCAGGGCCCTTTAGGATCATCACTAGGTGATCATCCCCTTAAGGATCATCCCCCGCAGCCACAGTGTCCTGTAGAAAGTCTTCTGAGTTGTAAAACTCAGAGAGAAAAAGACAGGGAGGTGGATCAGGGTCTGTTTCTGTCTCAGTAGCAGTCTAGCAGCAAAGAACACTTTACAACTGTTCCTAATTAATTCTGGCATTTCCCGGTGAGGCAGGAGAGTGGAAGCAATCAGGCCAGGCCGGGCTGTGTGGCCAAGTTATTTGTGCAGTAAACAAGGCTGGGGGTTTATGGCACATCAGCTACTCTGCCAGAGCTCCCCACGTGAGCCCTTATCAGATTCAGCCACACCAACCAGCTGCTGAGGCCCGGGGTGAGGAGCTGTGAGCTGTCAGCTGTGCCATGGATGCTGCTTTTCATCCCCTAAATCACGGGATGGCTTGGGTTGGAAGGGACCTTAAAGCTTGGCCAGTGCCACCCCCTGCCATGGGCAGAGATGCCGCTCACTACCCCAGGTTGCTGCAAGCCCCATCCCGCCTGACCTTGAATGCTTCCAAGGATGGGGCAGCCACAGCTGCTCTGGGCCACCAAAAGCTGGGATCAATCTGGGATAGCTTCTCCCCTCGCTTCCTGAGAGGTGGGTTTCAATTAAACTTTGGCTTCCCTGAAATACAGGATGCCTGAGGCAGCACAACCAGCATTTCTTGGTGGCGGTGCCGCCTCCTGGGCTGGGCCAGCTGGACTCGGAGGGCACACCTGGGGAGGGGAGGGAGGGGAGCTCTGAATGCAGGGCTGTGTGTGAGCCAGGGCACACTGCCCTCTCCAGCCCCGCTGGGCTCTGCCTGCTGCAGCCTCAGGGTTGAATCTGTTCCACAGATGGGCCAAGAACCTGGCCAGGAGGAGTGGATGGGGGAACGGGGGATCCTCACAGCATTTCCCACACCACATTCACTCCTTCCTCGGTGCAAGCAGGGCCGGCCTTTCAGACCTTTGCCCATTGTAAGGTGCTGCTTTTATGTGCTCTGCAGTAAAGATCAAATGCGTCCCTGAGTGGTTTTACATCCTGCCGATATTTCCATGGCAAAGAAAGGAGTCTGGGATTCGTGGGCCTCCTTCAGCCTGAGCTCCCACTCGGTGTAAAACACGACTACACAAAGGTCCCCCTCACCTGTGCTTGTTGTAACTCTTTTTTCCATGTAACTTTTCACTTTATTCACCTCAAACTGCCTCCAGGGTGTCAGGAGAACAACATCCCTGCAGGTGGCCCCTGATTTAAGCCACTGTGGGTGAAATCTGTTGGACAGTCCGTGGTGGGTCCCAGCGCTGCCATTCAGCCCGTGGTGTTCAGCCCTGCGACTCAAATAACTGAGCAGTGCTAATCTTCCTCCCCAGGCAGGGCCGGGGGTGGTTTCCTATCTAAATCCCTCACCTTTTCAGCTCAGCACCAGCAGTCATAGCAACAGACACGCAGATGGGTAAATACTTACAAAGAACGGGGTTCTTTGATGTAGGAAGAGCACGAGCAGAGGGAGGGAAATGAGTCAGGTCGTGTGAGATCCCTGCGTGGCTCTGCTGCTGAAAACAGGAGCTCCTGGACCTGGGGCTGGGAACGCTGGGGCTGTCCAGCCTGGGGAAGAGAAGGTTGTGTGCAGACCTGGCAGCACCTGCCAGGATCCAAAGGGAACCTGAGCAATGAAGTACCTGAGCAAGGAAGGCAGAGAGAGGGGCTTTCACCAGGAACTGGAGTGACAGGACAAGGGGGAATGGCTTCAGGCTGAACGAGGGGAAATTTGGGTGAGATGGACAGAGGAAATTCCTCCCTGGGAGGGTGGGCAGGCCCTGGCATAGGTTGGGCAGAGAAGCTGCCCCATCCCTGGAAGTTTCCAAGGTCAGGTTGGATGGATATTGGAGCACCCTGGGCTGGTGGAAGGTGTCCCTGCCCAGGGCAGGGTGGCACTGGGTGGGCTGTAAGATCCCTCTCAACTCAAACCATTCCGTGGTTCTGGAACCCATTAAATTTGGGCTCTGTGGAGGGGATGACTCTCCTCTGCCCTGGGCTTTCCCTGCACCTCCCTGCCTGGTTTTCTGCAGCTCTCCGAGGGCACTGTGAGCCTGCAGACACTGCCCTGGGGCAGAGACACTGCCCTTTGAGCACAAACCACACCGGCAACAGCAGCAGGATGAGCTGACAATTGTATTTCTTTCGTAATGACTGTGTGGCCAAGTCCTTTGAAAAACAACAGTGTTTTTCTTCACACATCTGCCTTCATAGACGGTTCTTAGAGCTGTTTACAAGCCCCGACCATAACAAATGCATTTTCTTGGCTAAATATTGGTAAGTTTTGCTTTCAGATTGAGATGTGGAGGCAGGGCTGGGATTGAACTGCTTGGTGTGCGCTTTAAACATAGATCTGATTTGGTACCGTTCCTGTCTGAATCTCCTTCATACTCTATTCCAAAGAGAATAGATGGACTCCAGCCCCTTTTTCGCTGTGGAAAGAGACCTCAGGGGCCCTAAACTTGCAGGTAGGGCTTTCACCTGGTAAATCCCAGAGCTGGAAGCCCCAGGGGATCAGGAGCTTTAACCTTTCCCTTTCACAACCTCCTTTCAATCCACCAAGCTCTTCTTTTCCTCCCAGGGCAGAAACAAAACCCCTGGAGGCTTCCCGTGCCTGCTCAGGTGGATCGGGAGGCAGAGGTGCCCTAATCCCTGCCCCCGAACCCTGCCCAGCTCCCTGCAGGGCGCTGGGGATGCTGCTGCGCCCCCGGCAAGGCAGGGCAAGCCCATCCACTTTGTAATCCAATGGCCTGGGAAGCCCCTGGAGCCGGGATGGCCAGAGGGCTCTCGTGGGGGGCTCACGGCGGGATGGATTTGGCTCTCATTGCCAGGCAGGGCTGTTACGAGTCCTGCGTGGGGCCGATGGAGCTGTTAACCCCTCTTGTTACAATCAGAGCTTTGCTAATCGCGTGGTGGGAGAGCGGCTTTGATGTGAGGGTGGAGGGAGAGCCGAGGGGCCTTTTCAAGTGCAAATTTCTTATTACAGGGTCTCAGTGAACTCCCTTCCTTCTCTGTCTTGGCTCTGCCGGGCTTTCCATAGTAATTGTGGGAGCCTGAACCTAACCAGGAGCAGGGAGAAACATCTCCTGTGCCCACCTCTGTTCCAAACTTGCTGAGTTGCAGGGAAAGTGAGATGGATTTTGTCCCCTCATCACTTGTCTAACACTTCCACAGCCCTGGAAGTGCCCAAGGTCAGGTTGGAGGGGGCTTGGAGCAACCTGGGCTAGTGGAAGGTGTCCCTGCCCAGGGCAGGGGGTGGCACTGGATGGGCTTTAAGGTCCCTTCCATCCCAAAGCATCCCCGGATTCTGTGACCAGTTATTGCTGAGTGTATTGGTGGGGTTTGGCACATGGACCCCCCTGTCACACTCACTGGAGCCCAAGCAGTGACAGCAAAGAGCACCAGGTCCAACACCTCGCTCTGACACCAGACACCTCATTTCAAGACTTTCTGAGGAAGCACATTTTTCACAGAAAAGCAGGTTTTGGTTTGGTTTGGTATTTTAGCAAATCAGACATTTCTATGACTGAAAGGAGAGGTTGAAGCCTCGCAGGCTTTGTTGAAGTCAAAGGAAACACAAAGCACATGGAGATTCCCCCGAGTGATGCTGTGAGAAGCCTGTGGCTGTCTTGGGACAGCTCAGCCTGGGAGGAGCTCTCAGGGCTGGCAGTGTGTTCACCCGAGGGTGAAAATACACCCCAAAACTGCCCCCACACCCTCCCCCACACCTCAGCCTTGGGGGATGGGGGTCCTGCCACGGCCCCCCAGCAAAAAGGCCATGACAGCCTCACCCACCTGTCATGAGACTGGAAAAAATAGCACAAGAGAAAGAGAGAAGGAAGGAAGGAAAGAGGCAAAGATAGAGAATGGCTTCTTTTTATTTGCCTTCTGCTCTCTGAGTCACAACTTTCAGTTTTGCTCCCCGACCGCAGAGTCTCAAACTTGTTCTGAAAAAGCCCCGTGGAGTCAAGGTTTGCTTCAGGCCCGGGGCTCTTGGGCTGAGGCTTTAAATACCTCGGGCAGGGCGATATCGAGCTGTGTCAGGGCATCTCTGG
Source organism: Dendrocincla tyrannina (assembly GCA_035047865.1). NCBI lineage: Eukaryota > Metazoa > Chordata > Aves > Passeriformes > Dendrocolaptidae > Dendrocincla > Dendrocincla tyrannina. Next base: position 92,499 of record JAWWMP010000080.1, on the reverse strand, counting down.
GCGCCCAAACCACGCTCAGCCCGTCTCCCACTTCCCCTCTTTGAAAGCAGCCTCGTCTTTCACGACCACATTGGAGGTGAATCATCTCTTTTCTGCCCCTGCACCCCTTGGAGTTTGACTAACCTCTGGTTTCTGCTTCATTTCAAGAGATGTGAGCTGTGTCCCCACAAAGACGGAGCCCTCAAACGCACCGACAACGGCGGTGAGTAGCTCTGCCCATCCAGGGCTGGGATGTCCTGGCTGCAAAATCAGCCTCCAGGGAGCAATGAAACCCTCTGCCTTTTCCTCATAAACCTCATTTCTTGAAGCCTCCATGGTGAGAGGCCCCCCTTGGCCAGGGAATCTCCCTAAGCTCGGGCTGGCATTGAAGCACAGCCCTGAAATGTGCAATTTTGGGGCTTTAACCTCACAGGAATCGCTTCCCAACCTGCAGCGTGGAAGTTGCTGAGTTATTTGCAAAGTGACCCCCAAGTTAACAGGGCCTCAGCCCCGTGTCCCCACCCCTGAGCAGGGACCAGGATGCAGGAAAGGTGTTTTTCTGTGCAGGATTTACCTGCTCCTCGTTGATGCTCCTCAGGCTCAGGTGCTGGGGAGTCCTGGGGAGTCTGATGTCAGTGGTCAGAGTCTGTGGGTCTCGATGCCCCTGGCTGTGTAACCAAACCTAATTGTTCTCAAAACCTTATTTTTCAGGAAGGTTTCTGTACCCACCTGGCACTTAAAGAGTGAAATTGGGCAAGGAGGTCTTTGTTCTGATAAATTCCATGTTTAGAGGGTGCCAAGTCCAGGGTATTTTGTGGAAGCACCTTCTGGAGCTGGTTATCAATGCCAGGAGCCTTAATGCAGTTGCACAAGTATCATGTTGGGGCGTTGTTTTATAATGATATAACATCTTCTTCCTAATATATTATAACGTGGTGTGGCCAGGTCTGTTCCAGACAGGCCCAGGGACTGTGCCACCATGTCACTGTGCAGAGCTATACATCCCAAGGACTGGATGATCCTGGAGTTTGGTTCCCCCTGCCCGGATGAATCCATTCCAATTCTTGCTAAATCCTCCCAGTGCAGAACCCACACTGGTTGGGATCAGCCCCCAAACATCCTGACCTTCAAACTCTCTCGTTTCTGTCCTGACCATGGAATTTCAACTTCTACTTGTTGGTTTGGTGGATTTAGATTCTAATCTAACTTGGCTTGCTGCAAAGCTGCCTCCTTTCCCCGTTGATAAGATCCCATAAAGGGAGCTTTGTTCCCAGGGCACGTCCAACCTGTCCCTTCAGCATCATTTACTGCTTGGATGCTTTCCCTGGGCTCGGGTTTGTCTCCAGCTCTGGCCCTCAGGTCCTCAGGGGGTGCTTTTAAGAGCAACGAGTCCTGTGCTCGTCTTTCCCCAAAGAAATCTGCCTTCTTAGTTAACCTGGGGGTGGTATCTGTCTATCTTTCACCCACAGAGCATTTGGTGCCTAACCAAGTTACAACAAGCAGGTTTCCAATCTAACATCTCCCTTAGGCTGGCTGCGATCCTACACTCCCTTCCTCCTTCCCCTCCCGTGTCTGTCCGGGTTGGAGGCTCTCTTGGGATGCCCTTGTGACTCTGCACTGCCTCCTTTGCTCCCCCAGGCTGGGCCCATGTGGTGTGTGCTCTGTACATCCCCGAGGTGCAGTTTGCCAACGTGCTCACCATGGAGCCCATCGTCCTCCAGTACGTCCCCCACGACCGCTTCAACAAGGTGAGACCCTCCCACCTCGGCTCTTGGGGTCCCTCTGACCCCACCAAGCTGCTGCCCAAGTTATTTGAGTTTCCAGGTGCTCAGATTCCTTTAAAAATATCTGACAAAGTAAATCCCTCCTTGCTCCTCCGTGTCTCTCTTCTCCAAATCCCTGCAACGGGAGGAATGTCTTGACTGAGCCACTTGAGCCGTGGGGTTGGGTGTTGGTTCCTCTACATTTTGATCTGATTTTTCTGGGGAGAAAAGGAAGATGTTTTGTGTGTTTCACTGAGAAATAACCCAGAGCTGTCACAGGAGGGAGACAACCTGCTCCAGTGCAAGGTGTCCCTGCCCATGGCAGGGTGTGGAGGGAGGTGGCCTTTGAGGTCCCAAACCATGATCCCATGGGATGTCTGGACACACAGTTATGAGTCCCTGGAGGTTTTGTCTCCTGGTTAACAGCACTTTTCCTGTTTGTTTGGGGTTTTTTCCAGACCTGCTACATCTGTGAGGAGCAGGGCAGGGAGAGCAAAGCTGCCTCTGGAGCCTGCATGGCCTGTAATCGCCACGGCTGCCGGCAAGCGTTCCATGTCACCTGGTGAGTCCCTGGGGTTTAGCAAGTCCCTCTGGCTCTGAGGCCACCCCAGCTGGGTGTGTGGGCAGCTGGGACCATCCCCTGCGCTGCTTGGGGGCCTGAGGTTCCTCCTCCTTGCTCAGTTGGAGAGGGGAGGTTCCCCAGGAGGGCTGAGGTTCCTCCAGGGAGCGTTCCCTGCTGGGAGCGAGGTTGGGGATTTCCCTCACACCATGTGGAATCCAAGAAGGGAAGAGATGAGTCACCAGGCAGGAATGTTCCTCCTCCAGCAGAGCACATGCAGGAGTGTCCTGTCATCTACACGATGTGGTTTGAAAGGTTGATATCCTCAAGTACCCTCAGAGCCTGAAAACAACGTTCCCTCTCAGCAGAACAGGTTGATTCCCAGCTTTGCGTGGATTCCTTTGCTCCTGAGGTGTTTGCTGGAATTATTACTGATCTCCCAGACCTCCCTTAAAAGAAACCCAAAACTGCAACAGAAACTGGTAGAAAACTATTGACAATTTCCAAGATCTTGACATGACTTAAAACAGACCAAACTTTTCCCCCACTCTTGCCAAGCAGAACAGGGAACTTGCAGACCCTGCCTGGGGATGCTGAATGCTTCCCTGCCCTTTGGTGGTGGGGCTGCACAGTTTGCTTTCTCCTCCTGCTCACTGCCTGTGTTTCAGTGCACAGATGGCTGGGCTCCTGTGTGAAGAGGAAGTCCTAGAAGTCGACAATGTCAAATACTGTGGCTACTGCAAGTACCACTTCAATAAAATGGTGAGTTTCCTCCTCTCTGCAATGGAATTTAATTTTTTTGCCACATAAAAGGGGTGGCTTCATCTTCGATTTGGGTCTGTGCTCAGAGCAGTGGGAAATGCCAAGAAAACATACCCAAGGTTGCAGCCAGCTCCCCTTTTCAGCCATTCACTGAGTTACTTCATAATTGAGATTAATTAATGTTTTTGCATTTCCGTAGCGCCTTTAAACCCATTTGCAAAACTGGGGCTTGAATCACTTGAATTCTTCCCATCTGGTTTGGCTTCCCTGCCCCACTCTGTGTCCCCAGAAAGGGGAGCAGCCGTGCTGTTTGATATCCAGGGGTTTGATGCTCCAGGGAATTCGGAGTGCAGCTCAGGCTCCCTGAGCACGAGGGGAACACAAAACAGCCAGAGCTTCTTCCTGAGGGCAGAGCCAGCCCAGGAGACACGTGGAGTCATTCACACTTTGAGGGATATTTGGGCCTTTCTTGGGCCAGTGGTGTTGTCCTTGGGCCACTGAGGATTTGGGGGGCTGGATCTCTGTGCAGTTTGTAATCCCACGGTGGGATCCCCGTGTCAGGAACCAGGCTGGCTCTGCCCCTGCACGTGGGACACAAACCTTTTACTGCAACTCTGCTGATTCAACCAGTGAAATGTGGCCTCAGTAACACCGTCCCCTCTCTCTTTTTCCCCCTGCCCCCCCTCTCCTTGCCCACTCCCCTCAGAAGACCTCGCGGCACTCTGGAAGCAGCTCCTTCATCGCGGGGAGGAGGAGCCGCTCCACATCCCCTGCCCAGGAGAAGCACGTGTCCCACCACGACAGGCCAAAGAAGGTGAGACGCACGTGGGGTCTGAGAGCCCAGGGGGGCACAGCCATGGCCAAGGAGGGCAGCAGGGGGTTCAAACACAGCAGCTCAAGGACTGCAGGTCGTTGTCCTCAGTCTCAAGTTTTAAAGGGCAAAATATACTGCTTAGTGGTCAGCAGGTTAATTGTAGGGACAACAAGTAGTATAAACTAGAGAGTATTTTGTTAGTCAGATTAACCAACCACAGGGTTCAAGTCTACCTGTGAAAATCAGTTTATCTTCATTGAACAGTGATTTGGGGGGACATCGCGTGCCAGATCTGACTGGGATGGGAGTTATTTAACTCTGCTGGTTAAGGTGTGCTCCTAAAAACTGCTGCAGGGTTCCAGGGCATGTTAAGAGCACACCAAGGTTCATCATTAACCATCTGCCCCACGTGACAAACACTCATATTTCAAGGGAAAGCAGCAGTGGATGTGGGAGGCAGAACCACAGCCGGTTCTGACAGGGGCACAGGGGCTGTACCAGAAGAAACAAGGAGGCCAGAGCCTTGTGTGTAGCTGTTATTTATGACAATAAATAGCCCTAAAAGGCAGGACATGTGGGGCTTTTGGGGATTCAGGTTCTAAGGCTAGTGGCAGCAGAATAAAGAATCTTTTCTGCCCCTTGGCGGGTACGAATTTTGTGATATGAAGAATCCACCCCACTGTGCTGTGCCCCCAGTCTGAGGCACTGGGGCAGGAGCTGGAGCAGAAATGGGTTATACAGGGATACTCTCAGTGTGGTCAGAGAGTTTTTAAGGCTTTATAGTTTCTTTTTTGGCAGAAATCATAGAATGGTTTGGGGTGGAAGGGACCTTAAAGCTCATCCCATTCCCCTGCCATGGGCAGGGACACCTTCCAATATCCCAGGTTGCTCCAGCCTGGCCTTGGGCACTCCCAGGAATGGGGCAGCTTCTCTGCCCAACCTGTGCCAGGGCCTGCCCACCCTCCCAGGGAGGAATTCCTTCCCAATAGCCCATCTAAAACTCCCCTCCTTCAGCTCAAGGCCATCCCCCCTTGTCCTGTCACCCCATGCTGTTGTCCACAGTCCCTTTCCAGCTCTCCTGGAGCCCTTGAGGTACTGGCAGGTGCTGTAAGCTCTCCCCAAAGCTTTCTCTTTTACCAAACAGCCTCTGGCTGTATTCTGTCCTGGTCAAAAGCCAACTTTTCCTTGTACAAACCCAGCTGATGACATCCCTGTGAATCACAGCAGGAATCTTTTCATTCTGCCTGTTTGCCCTTGTGGATTTGTTTTTGCCCCGTTGCACTGGGCATCCTCACGGAGTGTAAATCATCTGGAGAGGGAATGACAGTGACCCACATCCAAAAGCAGCTCCCTGACTCCCCAGTGGGTTATGTGGCTTAAGCCTGATGGATCCCAGCCCAGCCTCCAGAGGCCAAGGGCATCCAGGCTTCCCAAGGCAGTGTGGCCATCACTTAATGTGACTGACACCACCCTGGCGTGCCCAGCTGAGAGCCCATAAACTCTGCGGGCAGGAAAGACAGCTCTGTCTTTATTTACAGAGGTTATCCCACAACATCCAGCTTGAAACGCTGCCCACCACGGCCAGGAGGAGCTGGGAAACGTGCCCAACCCATACCTGATACTTGGGCAAACAAGGAAACCTCAGTGCCCAAGTGGTGCTGAGACTGAGTCAGGAAATATCCACGGGGAGTGTTCGCTCCTCCTGTGTGTTCAGCTGCTGGGAGAGGAGGAGGAGGGAGGGAGGAAGAGCATCTGTGCCACGGCCAGGGAACGCTTGGCACAAGGTGCTGGGCTGTACTGGAACGTGCTATTTTTAGCCAGCAATCCCAGGGAAGGGGGGGGAAAGGGCAGGATCAGGGTGATTGATGGGGGTTTGGAAGGCTCAGCCGGAATTATCGCCGACAGTGCAAGGCTGGGGCTGCTCGGGGGTTCTGTGTCTGCACAGCCACGTGCCTGGCAGGTAGAGCAGGGGCTGCTCCCACGTTTGCTTGGAAAGCAGGTCAGCGCCAGGGGGAGAGCGAAAGCAGCAGGAACAGGGGGTTATTTATAGGCTCCCAGGGGGACTTGGCACTATTGTTAGCTCTGGGTTCCTCCCAAACGTGCGGGGACTCCGTGTGGCTGCTGCCTCCCCGCTGCCCCTGCGGAGGGCTCGGAGCCTGTGGGGGCAGCACAGCCCATTGAGGCAGCACAGCCCATGGGGACAGCACAGCCCATGGGGACAGCACAGCCCATGGAGGCAGCACAGCCCATGGGGGCAGCACAGCCCATGGAGGCAGCACAGCCCATGGGGACAGCACAGCCCGTGGGGGGCAGCACAGCCCATGGGGGCAGCACAGCCCACGGGGGCAGCACAGCCCATGGAGGCAGCACAGCCCATGGGGGCAGCACAGCCCATGGGGGACAGCACAGCCCATGGGGGCAGCACAGCCCATGGGGGACAGCACAGCCCATGGGGGCAGCACAGCCCATGGAGGCAGCACAGCCCATGGGGACAGCACAGCCCGTGGGGGGCAGC
>JAWWMP010000080.1:73581-86007 GCA_035047865.1 Dendrocincla tyrannina | reverse complement strand
GGGGCAGCACAGCCCATGTGGACAGCACAGCCCATGGGGGCAGCACAGCCCATGAGGGCAGCACAGCCCATGGGGACAGCACAGCCCATGGGGGCAGCACAGCCCATGGGGGGCAGCACAGCCCATTGAGGCAGCACAGCCCAGGGAGGCAGCACAGCCCATGGGGACAGCACAGCCCATGGGGGCAGCACAGCCCATGGGGGCAGCACAGCCCATGGGGACAGCACAGCCCATGAGGGCAGCACAGCCCATGGGGACAGCACAGCCCATGGGGGCAGCACAGCCCATGGGGACAGCACAGCCCATGGGGACAGCACAGCCCGTGGGGGGCAGCACAGCCCATGGGGGCCCCTTCCAGGGCTGGGAGTGCCTGGCACGGCCTCAGCCAAGTGCAGGATCAGCTCCTTCCCCCCGAGGAGGGGCAGTGTGCCTGGGAAGGGGCCCCTGAGGAAGGCACTCCCAGCTCCCAGGGGAGCCCGGAGAAGTTTTGGGGAGCAGGAGGGAGGTCTGGGAGTGTGGCAGGGAGGGGACACACCTTTTGGGGGGCACCCAGAGAGGGGACAGAGCCAGCCCTTCCCACAGGGGCTGGGAGTACGTGACCAGCCGTGCATGACCTAACTGCACGTGTTCCCCTGGAACTGGGAGTGCTCCTGGAGCAGAGCAGCTTTTCCCTGAGCCTGTCCAGCTGTGCAGCTGCCCGGGCAGCTCCTCCCAGAGCCATGGGCGGTGTGGGGGCCGCTCAGTGCCCAGCAGGGAGGGCAGCGTGCCCTGGGCTGCAGGTGCCCCTGGAGGAGCCAGAGCCTGGCAGCGCCATCCCACAGCAGGGCTCTTTGCTCAGACCTTGCAGGGGAAAACTCAGTTAATGGCTGAGGGGCTCAGGGTTTATCCAGGGGCTTCGGTGAGATGGCAAAGACTTGGGCTTTGGATTCCTAAGCCCTGCTGTAAATTCAGGGTTTGTGAAGAGTCTTGTTCTTGGTGGAACAAGGGACAATTGTGACACGGGGCTGCACATCGGCGTCACATCCCCCGCCTCCTGCAGCATTTCCCAAGCATTTCCTTCTGTGCTGGCCTGAAAATGGGAGAGCTCCAGGCTTTGGGTTTTCCTCAGAACATCCCAGGCCTTATTTTCTTTATTTATGGGGCTGGTATTGCAGTGTGTGTGTGTGTGCTCTGCCCTGTGGGAGCCTTTGCAGGGTTGGTTTGTTTTAAAAAAAGAAAGACTTAAAAAAGGAAGGAAACAATAGTGAAATACCAAGAAAACGCTGGATGACGCACGGGGGAGGAATGAAGGACAGATGTTCTGTCACCTTTTTGCCACATGCCTGGAATGAAATTTGTCCCTCCAGGAGCACGGGCACTGCTACATTTTTTGGCATATTCCCCACGCAGGGAGACACTTGTCCTGTGCTATTCCTAGGGAACACCTGAAATCCATAAGTAAAATCAGCCAGCTTATAATTGGGATGTGAAACGTTGTTGTGAGATGAAAAGTCCCTGTCCAGGGACACAGGAAAGAGGCAGACACTGAGAGAATCATGGACTGGTTTGGGTTGGAAGGGTCCTTAAAGCTCTTCCAGTCCCAACACCTTCCACTATCCCAAGTTTCTCCAGCAGATCCTGCCCCCCCTCCACCATTCCCTGGCTGGCTGGACCTGATGGCAGGGGAGGAGACAAGCTAAGGATCCAGCCTGACAGATTTACCATGCTGGGGAAGCTCTGCTGGGCTCACACCAAATCCCAGTGAGTCTGGGAGGGGCTGGTGACAGAGCTCTGCCCTGGAATTCTCTGTCCACACAGACACCAAAGGGCAAGGGGACATTTTTGCCCAGTGGGATGCAGCAGGTGGCTGCTTGCATGGGTTTTTTGGGAAGGAGTTGAGCTAATCCTGCTCTGGCTGTAGCAGAGCATCCCTTGTTCCAGGGCATCCCTGACTGGCTCTGCCACCTCTCATCCTGTGGGTGTTTAAGCACCCCCAGCGAGCCCCTCCCTGGGCAGGGGGGCAGTGATGATTTGGGAGCACCCAAAGCCCAGTGAGGGCCTTGTGTCCTCCTGGAAAACTCTCACACGCTTGGAGGGTGTTTAAGGCAAAGCCACAAAATCCTTGGCACGGCCCCAGTGACAGTGAGGTCACAGGGACAACCTTCGTGTCCCTCTGTCCAGTGCTGCCTTCCTCCTCACTGCTGCTGCCATGGCTGCAGCCTCCTCCTCCTCCTCCTCCTCCTCCTCCTCCTCCTCCTGCTCCGGGTGTGGGAGTTCAGAGAGCCTGGGAAAGAAGGAGGGAGGGAGCAGAGCCCACTTGGCTCTTCCCAGCTCCCAGCTCTTCCCTCCCTCCTTCCTCTGCCCAATCTCCTTTTAATGCTCCAATTGCTGGTGTCCAGCAGATGAGCAGAGGGGGCTCAGGGAAGGGGAGCCGGAGGTGGAGGAGCAGCTCCCAGCCCTTTTTGGCAGCGGGAGATCCCTTTTGGATCCTCCTGCTCTGGGGAGCTCCAAGGGGAGTTTGTGTCACCGTCACGCCCCCCGCCCTCCTCCGTGCCCACATGCCAAGCCCCAGCTGCTCAGTCCTGCATGGGGAGAGTTTGTTCTCCATGAAGTTTGGTGCTGGGGGCAGGTTCCCTTTCCCTGCAGACCGGGGCTCTTCCACAGGGAATGCTGAGTGGCTGCAAGGTAGGGCTGGGCTTGCCAAGGTGGGGCTGGGGTGTTGAAAGGTTTCCCATTCTCTCCTTCCTCCTCCTCATCTTTCTTCTTCTTCCCTGATCCATCACACAGCCAGGCAGCTCTGGCTCTTGCCCAGGGTTATGTTGTCCCTTAAGCTTCCTGGAAGTTGCCTGGGTGCCAGGAAGACAAAGCCGGGCACAGCCAGGTGGGCATGGGACGTGGCAGAGGAACGAGAGCTGCTTGCCCCTCTCACCTTGCCCTGCCCACCATGTGGCTCTGGCAGGAAGCATTTGGAGCTTTCTGGTCCCTGGAGAGAACCCACAGGTTTGAAAGCCTTTGGTGCAAGCTGCGGAACACCCAGAGTTGTCAGATAGCCCAGGAGGGACTGAGCCCCCCAAATTCCAGTGCTGGGGTCATGTCACCTTCCCAGCAGTGCTGTGGTCTGGGGGCACCCAGCCCACCCATGGGCTGTCCATGGGCCAACAGAATTGCTTGTCCTGCCAGCTTGAACACAGGGCACTGCATTTCTCCACTAAGAATGAAGGACTTGTCTGATCCTGCTGCCTTTTGAGCACCCAAATCATCAGAGGTGAACTGGGGGGTGGGACACGGGCGCTCCTGGGCGTGCAAAGGCAGTGGGCACCCAGAGTGGGCAAAGCTCGAGCTCGGAGAGCTCCTGGGTGCCCAATCCTGGGGCTTCTGAGCAGAAATGACATGGAGAGCCTGAAGAGGATGAGGTGTGGAAGGGGAGAGGTGCTTGGGGAACACAAGGTGTGCCTTGGGGAGCTGTGGTGGCTCTGCTTTAGGGCAGCCCTGGGGGCAGAGCACAGAGCTTGGGCTGGAGGGGGTGAGTTTGGTGGTGAAACTGGAGGGGAAGAGGTTTGTGCTTCTCTGTCGTGACAGTCAGGACATTTCTGCCTGTCCCCACACATGTGAGTGGGTTCACTGTCAGCCCCCAGGGTGCTTTGGCCCTGCCTTGGCTCCTCCTGACCACGGGACGTGACATTAAATCACCTCGCAGTGCATCCTGCTCCTCCTCTTGCAGCTTCCTCATGGAAACCCAGCTGGGACTCAGGGGCTGAAAATGAGAGGATAAGCTCTGTGGTATTCAGAAAGTTTAATGTTTGTGCAGTTATTTGGCAAAATGTGCTCTAATGAGGTGTCTGGCTCCTGGTTTCCATCCCTGGCTTCCCTGAGTGGCACTGGCAGCACCTGCAAGGAGGTAGATGTGTGTCCACGTGATCCCTGACTCTCTTTCTCAATTCATGGATGGCTTTCTGTGAAACAGCAGCCAATTCTCTCCTCCTGCATGCCCTGGTTTCCCCATTTGTAAAATGAGAGGGAGATATTGAAAACTACTGCTGCAACAGGAGCACTGATGTGCACGTGGTCTGTGAGGAGCTGCTTAGTGAGCTGGGCCACAGATCTCCCATCTTCCTGCCCCAGAAAACCCAGGGCACTTGGAGTTTGTAGCATGAGGAGCCCCCAAGTATTTGAAACATTATGAGATTTAGTAAAGATTTCATTTAAATTTGTCTTTCAGCACTGAGTCTGTAGAAATCACATTTTCAGGCTTTCCTTGTTCCCTGCCAAGGCTGAAAATGTGTATTGAAAAAGGGAGGGGAAAAAGAAAACAGAGATTCTTGTGAATATTTCAGCTCTAGGAACAGAGGCTTTAACAGATCCTCCAAATGCCAGGATTATGTGATAGGATGATGGATATTGGCAGTGCTGGTTGGGCACTCAGCAAGAGCTGGGAAGTTCCAGGCTGGATTTGCCTCCTTTTTTCCCCAGTTCATCCCAGTGAAACCTTCCTCAGCAGCGTGGCAGGATCACAGTCCCTTCCTGCTCACAAATTCAGCCCAAGCCACACGAAGTGCTGAGTTCTGGAGCCCTTTTGCCTCGTTTCACACCTGCCTTCTCCAGCATTCACCTCCTGCCCCTTTTCCCCCTCTTGATTCCTAAGGTGATTATCCCCCTCTCCTCTCTCCTTCCCCAAACCCCAGAGTGGAGCTCAGATATTTGCTGGAATTGCCTCTTCCCCTGACAGCATCCCAGCCTTGCCATGTGCTGGCAGATTTTCATGCAGGGCTTTTCCTGCCTGAGGAAGCAATCTGGAATCTTCCTGGAGAGGCAGGGAATTTTGATGGGACTGTTCTGGACACTGGGGACTTCAGCCTCCAGAATAAACCACCCATGCCAGGCTAATGGACCAAAACAGGCAGTTCTTCCTTTCCCCCAGAAAAGGCTGGGAGAAAAGAGGATGGATTTTTCCTCCTGCAGGTGTTCATCCAACAGCAGCTCTCCTGGTCCCCACACCAGTGACCACACTGGGAGGTTTGGAACTGGGCACAGAAGTTCCTGCAGCTCCAGTGAGGGGGGTCACATTTTTAGGTGATATTTGTGGCACAGAAAAGCTCCTGTGTCAGCTCGGGGTGTTCCCACGGGAATGTGAAGGTGAGGAAGGCAGGGAAGAAGCAGGAATGTGTGATGGAGCAAGTTCTGCCCATCCTCCCTGTCCACCACTCCCTAGGAGGGTATAAAACCAGGGCAGGACTCTGTTCCTCCAGCTGTGACCTTTCCTTCGTTTGCAATTTGAAGAATCCCACATTTCTGGTGGCTTTTAGGGAGAGAATAAAGCAGGATGAATAAACCAAACTCAAAAGTCTGTGTCATGTCAGCAGGGACAGACCCAGAGCAGCTGTTGGGAGGGGGCGTGGGGGATCTCTGGGTTGGATTCTGAGGTCTCCACTGCCTGATCCCTTTACCTGTGCACGTGCTGGAATCGAGTTCTCCCTTTCTCTGGACAGGGTGGGCCTGGGAAACCCTGGAAGGAAGCAGAGAGGGAGGGCAAAGGGGCACAGAGTCCCTTCGGGGAAATGGCAAGAGGAAAGCTCAGGTTTCTTGAAATCAGCCAGAGCTTGTTAAGTCCTTCCCTATCATCTTACCATGAAGTGATTTGGGGCTTCTGTCGATATTCTGCTCTCCAGATGTTGGCTGCAGCTGGGGCAGAGATAGTGGGATGCTTCCAGCCAGAAGCTGGGATGTGGGGGAAGGGGTCCTGGGCTCGTGTGCATGGGTGGAGAAGGAAAGAGGGATATGAATGTATGGTTGTAAATCCACCCCTACACACCCTCCTTTCTTTTCCCTTACAACTGTTCTTCTCAGCAGAGGGAAAGTTCCCCTTGCAGTGCTCTCTGATTTCTTTTCCAGAGTCGAAAGGACAAAGAAAGGCCTAAACAGAAGCACAAAAAGCGGCCGGAGTCGCCCAGCAGCCTCCCCCCAGCCCCGGTGCCCGTGCCCACGGACAAGGTACAGCCCCTGGGCACGAGGGGGTGGGCAGGGAGGGTGGGCACAACCACCCTGGCAGCCACAGGACGGGGCAGGGGAGCAGGGAAAGGCCTTTGCTCCAGCAGTTTTGACTCCTGACCCGCCACATTCCCACTCCCTGCTCCTGCCTCCCCCTCGATGCCCACCCCGGGAACTGAACGTGGCAGCTCTCCTGGGTCCTGTCGGCTCTCCTGGGTCCTGTCAGCACTGACGGCACAAGCAGGGACACAACTCCCAAGGGATGCAGCTGGGAGTGCCAGCCTGCCTGGCAGCAGATGTGCACACACGTTTGAAGCTCCCACAGAATAGATAAACATCCAGGGCTTGGCTTCTGCTGCTGCCACGTTGTGAACAGCCCAGGCAGGTGGGAAAGCAAGGCAGGGCCTGGGGAGAGGGTGTTGTTACCCTTTACTAGACTTACATGTGGTAGTTATCCTTTCTTATTCCCCTAATATCCTTCATTAGGGGGAAAAAGGGCAATCTTGGAAGAACATAAGTGCTTAATAGAGGCAGCTTTCCTGTTAAGCAGTGGGACCTTGGGTTCTTGGTTCCTGCATTCAGGAAAGCTCAGGCAGAGGGGCACAGTGAGGGACCTGTTTTGCTCCTGAGGTGTAGGGAGAATCCAGTTCCCTTCTGGGAAGGTGTCACCTTGTCTTCTCCGTGCCCAGGGGGCACAGGCAGGGTGTGAGTGTATCCCTGGGATTCACTGCTGCTGACATGGACTCACCCACGGCTGTAAATCAGGGCAAACCCGGGATTTCTGTAATTCCTGGCAGCCCCAAATCCTGTGGAGCAGCACAGGCACAGCTGAACTTGCCTTGGGATTGCACACGACAAGGGGAAGGCCAAGTTTGCAGTTGTTCAGGGTCAGGGAACAAGTGGAGTTACTCCAGTCCTTGGGCCTTTGGAGCTGAACTCTGGAGTGGGAATGTCAATGAATGCAGCTCCTTAGCAGGGCTGTTTGGTGGAGAGGAGAAGGACGAGGGCCAGGCTCCTGCTGGCACAAATAAACTGCTCCCAGGAATGGCCCTTTGTGCACAGAAATGCTGCTTGGAGAGCCTTGAGTGCCCTGTCCATGGCAGGGCTGGCTGGTGGAAAGGACAATGGCCAGGCTGGCAGCGCCTGGCTGTGTGGGCAGCACTGCAGGGTCAGGCTGGGAGGTGAAAGCACTGGGGCTTTGGACTGGAGAGGGTTTGCTCCGTTCTCTGTGAGGCCAAGGAGGAGGTGCAGGTCAGAGCTGCAGCAGGACAACCCCTGAGCTCCATTCCTGCTTTCCCTATTTGAAACAAAGCCTGCTTTCCCCGTGGGAGGTGGGAGGGCAGCTCAGCTCTGGCTGCTGGGAGCAGCAGATTCACCCAGGAATTCACCCAGGTTAACGGAGCTGACAGGACCTGATGGCCTGAGAAGATTATTTTCAAGCTGAGCTGAAACCCAAACCTGCCTCTTGGCCAGCCAGAGCAGCCACCAGACAATCACCCACTGTCTGCTCCCAAGCCCTGCCAGACCTTCATAAACACAGAGGGGAGGGTGTAATTCAGTTTTACAGGCAGCTTTCAGCTCTTTGTAAGGTGAAATTCAGGAGCTCCTCGTTGCTGTGGCTGTGCTGGCGCTGACAGGGCTTTAGTGTTCCCCCAGGGAGTCCCCATTAACCCTTGGAACTCTCCTGTGCATTTCTTTGTGCCTGGATGCCAAAGTTTTGTTCCAATTCCATCCCCAAGGGTACTCACTCCAGATCAGATCTGATCTCAAATCTAAGAGCTGCTCAGCAGCCTGTTAGGACCCTGCACAGCCTCCCCAGGGTGAGGCTTTCTGGATTGTTCCACCAGGGCACCTTTGCAGAGGATAAAATCAAACCTTGGGGCACAGCAGTGCAGCTGCTCCAGCCTGCCAGAGGGCAGGGTTAGGTGGGATATCGGGAAGGAATTCTTCCCTGGGAAGGGGGGCAGACCCTGGCATGGGTTTCCCAGAGAAGCTGTGGCTGCCCCATCCTCTGGAAGTGTCCAAGGGCAAGGCTTGGAGCACCCTGGGCTAGTGGGAGGTTGTGGTTGGAACTGGATGGGCTTTAAGGTCCCTCCCAACCCACGCCATTCCATGACTCTGTGAGGTGGGAAAGGCTCTGAGTAGCTCAGGCACAGGGATGGTGGGGTTGGTGATGGGAATTCCTGACCTCAACCCAGCATGGAAAGGCTGATCCTCCCAGCTGCTTCATCCCTCTGCCCTGCAGCTCCTCATCCACACCCTCCCTGCTTCCCCTCTCCAGCACTTTAATCCAGGGCAGAGCCTCTCCACGTTTCCCACACATCCCCACCCCTGCTGTATTCCATCAGGGCTTCCCTGAGGAGCCCAGCCCGCCAATCCAGAGCCAAAGGGATGCTCTGCTCTCCCATAAATAAATTACTGAACGAGGAGCTCGGGAGCTGCTCGGTGTCACAGAGAGGCCAGGGAGGCAGGGACAGCCCTGGGGACAGCAGGGATGGGGGAGGAGCTGTGTGCCCCCCTGTGCTGGCCCGTCCAGGTGCCTTCATCCCACCTCTGCCACTCTGAGGCAGGAGTTCCCCATCAGTCTGTCACCTCCAGCTGGGGCAGCAGGTTTGTAGGTGACGTTTTTCACGTGGGTGCTTTAAATAGACCTTCAAGAGTAGCTTCTGCCTCATTCTGGAAGCGAGCTCTCCCTTCCTCCGTGGTTCCCTGGCTTTTTTCTTGCCCCCACCCCCGTGTGCAGCACGTGGAGAGTTGTTGGTTCTGCTCACACACAGATTCCCACACTGGAGAAAAGCTGATCCAGGGATTGAGACCCCTGTGTGTGCCCAAGGCAAACAGCAGGGCTGCACGCTCCCCTTCCTCAGGGGGCAGGAGTGCAGCCCTCGTTACTGTAATTAATGTCATTAATGCTGGGGTTATGGCAGCAGCCCCCTCCCCTCCAGGACAGGCTGTGTTGTGCTTGGCAGCCCACGTGTGTCTTCTGGAAGGTTCTGCAGCTACACGGAGCTTGCAGGGACAGAACTCGAGGCACAGGGAGGGGAAGGGTTTGCTGTGGTTGCAGTTTGTGCCTTTGCTCCTCCTGCAGTGCTTGGGCCCTTCCCCAAATTCCAGCTCTGAGGTGGCTGCTGAGAAGGGCCCTTTGGGGGTAGGAGGGTCTGTAGGACCTACAGATCCATCAGCTGTGACCTGCTTGGCAAACAATATCTGGGATGGAGTTTGGCAGGAGGTGGGAAAATCCTGCCTTGAAATCTCTGGGATCTCTCAGGGAGGTTCTTGAGGTCAGATCAGCCCCACATGAGTGTATCCACACCCCACCTTCAGCTCAGCCCCCCTTCCCCTCTGTTTTTTGGCCTGAATTTTGCAATGAGGGTTTCTTTCCCAGCTCAGCTCTCCCCTCTCCCACCCTGCCTTCCTCCACCCCTTGCCTCGCACCCCCTTCCCAACCCTCTGCGTTGGGAACGTGTCTGCTCGTGTGGCTTCCCCCTGGCCTCGTGCACCTTGTGCTGAGCTCCAAACCCCAAATTTAGGGGAGGGGAATCCAGGGCCACCTCATTCCTGTGTCTCAGGCCTTCCCACAGCCCCAGGCTCTTCTCTCCTTTCCCTCCCCAGGCACATGTGGAAAGTCGGAAAGATTTTCCTGCTCCCTCCGAGCTCATAAATCAAGGAGGTTTAATCTCCTACATCCAGGAGTCTGCGATGAGAAAATCCAGATTCGCCCTCCTCTCCCCCCGCATTTCCACCACTCCCTTCCTCCTGTCTTTCATATTCCCGCCACATCTGGTGTGTGTTACGCTGCCAGCTGTTGCATTGTGCCGAGTGATTAAACCATGTGGGAGGAACGGGGAGAGATTTTTATCTGGGCATTCAGGAGTCTGCATTACAAGCCCTTTTTGCTGCAGCTCTGCCCAGGAAGAGCTCAGCTGGAGCCGGGGGTGTCTGAAGGGATTGTGCCTCTCCCTGCCTTCCTTGGAAGAAATAAAAAGGTGTTTCCACTAATGCCCAGCTGTTCCATTTTGGGCTGCAACCATCACATTAGAGCTCTATTTATAATACTGATTGGTTGCAGTGATACCTAAAAGAAGTGATCTTTGAACACTTCGGCTCGGCTTTGAAGTGACTTGAAGGGGAGGGTTTCATACCCCAGCGTGAGCACGCCGGGGGATCTGGTTTTCGGTTCGTTCCTCTCTGCCCCTGCTCAACTCCCACACTTCTCCCTCTCCTCCCAAGCTCCTGGATTTCCCAGCATCTGGCCAGCCCCTTCATCCTCCTTTCCCTGTCTCCTGCAGGCTTATGTGGGGTTTGGGGAGCATCTGTTGCTGCGTGGTCAGATGCTGCTCTGACAGCATCATGGGGAAATATTTACTGCCCGAGGTCTGGGCTGGCTTTAGGGAGCTCAGGAAACTCCTGTGACAGCACAAGGATGAGCAGGTTGCCCCAGGTGGAATGAGTACAACACACCTGAGAGAGGAAGCTGAAATGCATGTTTGAGTCACAGCCAAATTCAGAGTTTATTTGGGCTGAACGGAGTCCCCGCTGTCTGTGCCCTGATTGCAGTGCCCTCTTTAATTTCCTGCACTTCCATGGGATGAGAGTAATCCCTGTGTGTATAAAGCCTGGTGGCACCAAGCAGCAAGAGGGCGAAATGTTGCTTTTCTCTCTTGGGTAACCTGACCTGACCATCCCTTTGTGGGCAGAGGGGGCAATTATTGCTTTTAAGGGGAAATTGGTCAAACAAGCCCCCGCTGTGGCCACATCTGGCCTGAGTGAGACCCCTCTGTGTCTGTTCCCTGCCCAGGGCTCCACCAGCCACCATGAGGGGAGCAAGGAGACCTCGGAGGTCGGCAGGTCGGAGGTGAAAGGCAGGAAATCCTCGAGCCATGGCAGCAGCCACAAGGGGAAGAAGACGGGGAGTGGGAAAAGCTCAGTTGGTTTCAGCTCAGCTTCATCCAGCGGGACCTTCCAGCCTGCAGGTAAGGGGTGAAGGAGAAGGAAGAGAAGAAAGGAGGTTGGGATGAAGGAGAAGGAAGGGGAGAATGGTGGTGACGTTCTGCTTTGCTCCTCTCTGATATCTCTGTGTACAAAGAGACCTGTTCACCTGCTGTGAACCTTTGCCCCGTGGCGATTCCTTGTACCCCTTGAAGAGGAAGGGAAAAGTCTGGTTGCTCCTTGCACAGAGGGAAGAGGAGAGTTCCAGCTCCCCTCCTGCACAGGCCTGCAAGGAAAACCAGCTCCAGATGTCTTTGTGGAGGGAGGAGGGAGGGGATTCTGTGCTCAGCTCCCATCTGCTCTGACCTCGCTCGGTTCCCTTTGAGCCGCTGTCATGTTCCATCCCCTGGGATGCTCCTGAGGGATGCAGGGATAGGGGGGATTCGGGACTTGGGGGGAGCAGACGCAGCACAGGTGGGATGAACCTGCTGCTGAGCACCTTTGGTGCTTCCCAGAGAGCACCCAAGGGCTGGGAGGTGACAGGGATGGCTCAGCTTGGGCCCTTCACTGGCACAAAGGACCCGTGCTGTGCCCACGCTCCCGTTGCCTCGTGGGCTGAGTTCTGCCACCACCACCTTTCCTACCCCTGTCCCCCCTGTGCCCCCACAGGGACCTCCTGCAGCAGCTTGCAGTGCTCCCAGGACTTTGTGACATTCCCCAAGCTCGAGCAGGACGACGAGAAGTACCGGAAACCTGTGTCCTCCTCGTCTTCCTCCCACTGCTCCCCGCTCTACGAAGGGCAGAAGGGGGACATCTTTGAGCAGAAGGTGATCTTCTCCGGCTTTGGGTCCATCATGCGCTTCTCCACATCGGCTGTGAGCCAGCAGAGGGGCCGGGATGCCTCCCCTGTGGACTACAAAGCCTCAAATCCCAGCAGTGGCCCCTCAGTGGGGACCAGTGGGACCAGTGGGAGCAGCAGCAGCCACAAGCGGATGCCGTCCCTCAGCATGGAGGAGGGGGAGCTGCTGAAGGAGAAGAAGCACAAGGGCAGCAAGAAGAACAAGCACGGGCCTGGCAGGCCAAAGGGGGGGAAAAGCAAAGAGATTTTGGGGGCCCAGCTGGCTGGGTCCACGTCCACTTCCTCGTCTCCCTTCTCCGGGGGCTCCCTCGTGAGCTCCAGCATCGGCAGCTCCTCCCGCTCCTTCAGCCACCCCGGGAACCTGCCCAGCCTCAGCATGGAGTCCCCGCTGCTGGGCTCAGGTATGTCCCCACTGCTGGGCTCAGGTATGTCCCCGCTGCTGGGCTCAGGTATGTCCCCGCTGCTGGGCTCAGGTATGTCCCCACTGCTGGGCTCAGGTATGTCCCCACTGCTGGGCTCAGGTGTGTCCCCGCTGCTGGGCTCAGGTATGTCCCCACTGCTGGGCTCAGGTATGTCCCCACTGCTGGGCTCAGGTATGTCCCCGCTGCTGGGCTCAGGTATGTCCCCACTGCTGGGCTCAGGTATGTCCCCGCTGCTGGGCTCAGGTATGTCCC
>JAWWMP010000080.1:62121-73481 GCA_035047865.1 Dendrocincla tyrannina | reverse complement strand
ACACAGGGGCCAGGGGCTGACACAGGGGCCAGGGGGTGACAAAGGGGCCAGGGGGTGACACAGGGGCCAGTGGCTGGCACAGGGGCCAGGGGCTGGCACAGGGGACCAGTGGCTGGCACAGGGGCCAGGGGGTGACACAGGGGCCAGGGGCTGGCACAGGGGACCAGGGGCTGGCACAGGGGACCAGGGGCTGACACAGGGGCCAGGGGGTGACACAGGGGACCAGTGGCTGGCACAGGGGCCAGGGACTGACACAGGGGCCAGGGGGTGACGGAGGGGACCAGGGGCTGGCACAGGGGCCAGGGGCTTTCCCCAAGCAAGGGGTGCTTGTGTTTGCCCAAAGCACATCTGGTGTGTCCCTGGATTATGTGTGTGTCTGGTGTGTCCCTGCATAATGTGTGTCTCTGCACACGTGCTGGAGAAGTGCAGGAATGCCAAGTCCTTCCCTGTAGAATTTGTTGTCTTTCTTCCCACTGACGCTTTCTTCCCAGCTTCGACAAGCTTTGCTCACTCAAAATACCTTAAAAGCTTTCCTCTGGGGTTTGTGTTTTGGGTTTCTTCCTCAGTGAGAGGTGCCTCACACTCTGAATTTTCATCTCCTGCTTCTGTTCTGAGTTACTTTCTTCCCTTCCCCTTTGGCTTTGTCGTGAATGCCACAAAATCCACTGGTTTACACTCCCAAACACAAACGTGCCAATGTTGAATTGCTTACAACTGCTCGTTTTTTCCCACCAAGGCAAATTCATTTTCCTTGGAAAACTGCCTGGTTAATAAGCAGCAAACTTGAAGCATCATAAGATTTTGCTATTTTTTATCCCCCCTCCCCAGACAGAATAGGGCTGATTTTTTTGGTCCACACCAGTGGTTAAACAAAAGCACCCTCCTGGTTTTTCAGCTGTTAGTTAGTGGTGCAACTGCCTCCTGCTCCCCTAACCCAGAAATGTGGGAGCTCAGCGTGCTGGCTGCTGAATCCTGGGAGGGAAAAGCCTGTCTGGTGTCACGCTGAGTGACAAGCCCTTGAAAACACAGCCCTCATTAGGGGTGGCTGGGAGTGCTCCGGATAATCCCACCCCACTGTTCCCTTCTTTGCCTTAACAAGGGGGCATGTGGAGCATGAATGGACACGTGTGTTTCCTCATGACCTGTGCAAGGCCCTGGAAGGTCCCTCCGTGTGTCCCTGGCAGCATTTTGTCTGTCTGTCCCTGAGCTGGAAGGGTTCCCAGCCCGTGGGAATCGGGGCCATTGCAGAGGAGCCTGTGAGTCAGGAGTGATTCATCCACCTCGAATCAAGGGCTGATTCAAAGGGGGTGAAAGGAACTGCCTTTCCCTCGTGGCAATCAGCAAGAGGTGACCCAGTGGTGCCTGCTGGGTGCTGGTATTTTGGCAAGGTGCTGACAGGAGAGGGAAGGAGTCACCTGTCAGGAACAACCCTGGAGTCGGGGTCCTGTTCCAGCCCTGGGGCTGCTAATGAGAGAGGCAAAATCCAACATGCAAAGTGCTCCAAAAACACCCCTGATCCTTAGTTTCCTTTTCCAAGGTTGCTTTTTTTTGGTTTGACAGGGCTCTTAAAAGCTTCAGGATGGGGTTTTTTCCAGTTTCAAGCAGCCTTTAGAACAGCTCCTGATTTTTGTCACATTTGAGGTCTGTCCATCACTATCTCCTGCTGGAATTAGTGGCCCAGAGGGTGTTAAACCAAATTCACTAGTTTTTTTTCTCCAGGGGGATTAATTAACATGCATTAAACCTGCTGTGTGGGGCCATTTTCAGTGAAAAGTGTGGTGATTCCTTTAATCCCAAGGAGATTGCTGTTGCTGAGAGTGTCTGTGCAGACACATCCCATGGAGACAGAGCTTTCACTGCTGCCCTGTTTCAGCTTTTCCCCCTTTCCATGTGCTGTGGAGCACTGCTGTTACAGCTGGGGGAACACAGGAGTTCTTCTCACTGATGCAGCTTCAAACCACGGTGCCTTTGGCAGTACAGAAAGTCTGATTCCTATCTGAGCACTGTCTAGTCCTCCCTCCCACGGCTTGTCCTGGACCCTCCCTCCTCATGATGACAGAACAAATGTTTTTATCTTTTCTGGTTGTCTTCAAGCCTCTCTTCCATTCTGGCTGCCTCGGAAAGGGCTGTCTCTGGGTGATAACTCAGTCATCTCCTGTTCTGGACACATCAGGGTGGTGTTGGGCAGGAGATAATTGAGTGTGGAGCCTGGTCCTGTTTCAGAGACCAGAATCGTGTGTGTGCAGCCTCCCTGGGCTGCAGCAAACGACGTGACAAGAAAGTCAAAGCTTCCCTGAATTTTTCTCTGGGTGCAAGTTAAAATGGCTTTGGTGAAGCTGCACATGGTGGGCTGGGGAGGTTTTTATGGAGTCACAGAGTGGTTTGGGTTGAGAGGGAGCTTAAAGATCATCCAGTGCCACCCCCTGCCATGGGCAGGGACACCTTCCACTGTTCCAGGTTGCTCCAACCTGGCCTGGGACACTTCCAGGGATGGGGCAGTCACGGCTTCTCTGCTCAACCTGTGCCAGGGCCTGCCCACCCTCACAAGGAACAATT
Organism: Dendrocincla tyrannina; assembly: GCA_035047865.1. Classification (NCBI taxonomy): domain Eukaryota; kingdom Metazoa; phylum Chordata; class Aves; order Passeriformes; family Dendrocolaptidae; genus Dendrocincla; species Dendrocincla tyrannina. Next base: position 70,925 of record JAWWMP010000080.1, on the reverse strand, counting down.
TCCTCCAATATCCCATCTAAAACTCCTCTCCTTCAGCTTAAGGCCATTGCCCTTTGCCTTGTCACTCCAGCCCTGTCCAAAGTCCCTCTTGGAGCCCCTTTAGGCACTGGAAGGTGCTCTCAGGTCTTATACTGGGAGACCACTGTCAACTGGCAGGTGCTGCTCCTCCCCAGAAGGATGGACCAGCTACAATCAGTGTCCAGAAGGACGTTCCCCTGGGGACGAAGGGGTGAGGATCCCACTCGTACCTGCCTGTAAGAGCTGCTGAACAACAGCTGTGTTTGCTCGTTCCCAGCAGTCACAAACACCCTGCTCGGGGCATCCCACTGTAAATCACAGCGTTCCCTGCAGGAGATTTCCTGGATTCTTGCACATAAGAAATGTCTCGTGTTGTGTGAAGAAGAGGAGGGGCCATGAGCCAGCTGGTGTGGGCTGTAGTCACAACATCTGACACGTCCCAGAGCGAGGGGAGCGTGTGTTTACAGGCTGGCAGGCCCTGGGGATGGGGAGCAAATGGCAGAGAAATACATTTCACTTCTGGATTACTCCTTGGGTGGGAGACACCCTGCCCATGTGCACAGCAGCTCCGTCCCCAGCTTCCTGGGACAGAGGGATGGCTGGGGGGGAAGCTTCTGGATACCAAAGCGCTTCCCCCCTCCCCTCCATAGGTCACACCTCAAATCCTGGGTTTGGGTCTGGGACATCAAGATGCTGCGGCACATCCAGGGAGTGGCAGTGGAGCTGGGAAGGGGCTGGAGCAGCAGGAGGGGCTGAAGGAGCTGGGGGGGCTCAGCCTGGAGAAAAGGAGGCTCAGGGGGGACCTTCTGGCTCTGCAACTCCCCGATGGATCCAGGCAGGGATTGGACTCTGCTCCCAGGGCACAGGGACAGGAGGAGAGGGAACGGCCTCGGGCTGGGCCAGGGGAGGGGCAGGGGGGACAGCAGGGGGGAATTTCTTCATGGCAAAGTGGTCAGGCACTGGAACAGGTTGCCGGGGGCACCGGTGGAGTCACCAGCCCTGGAAGTGTTCAGAAAAACGTGTGGATGTGGCACTTGGGGACACGGTTTAGTGGTGAACGTGTCAGTGCTGGGTTAATGTTTGGACTCGATGACCTTGGAGGGCTTTTCCAACCTGAACGATTCCGTGAATCCTTTAAAGCTCTTTAGAAAGGAGCTGAGCCCCTGGAAACTTTGAAGAACCGCAGCGGGATTTCAGGAGAGGGTCCTGAATGTTGGCTGATTTTAGAGGTCCCTTTCAACATAAACGACTCTGTCATGCTATGACGAATCAGGGACCGATCCCCCAGGGTTCCAGGACGGATCCTGGAGGCGGGGAGGGCTGCGGTGGCACCGGGGTGGGCTGCGGTGGCCCCGGGCAGGGCTCGGCACACGCTTTACCCACCCCGTCGGCTCCGCCAAGTGCCCCAACCCCGGCAGCTCCGGGGAAACCGGCACAAGGAAAACCTCCTGCTTGTCCATGCCGGGGGCAGAGCGGGGCCGGGTGAGCTGGCCAGGGTGACCCCCCCGTGCCGGGGGTGCCAGGCGGTGCCAGCAGCCCCTCCCCGGGGGAGGTGCATCCCACCCCGCGGTGCGCAGCGCGGGGCTGGCGCTGCTCGGTGCTACCCGGTCCTGCCCGGTCCTGCTTGGTCCTGCCTGGTCCTGCTTGGTTCTGCTCGGTCCTGCTCGGTGCTGCTCGGTGCTGCCTGGTCCTGCCCGGTCCTGCTTGGTCCTGCCTGGTCCTGCTTGGTTCTGCTCCGTCCTGCTCGGTGCTGCCCGGTCCTGCTCGGTGCTGCTCGGTGCGGGGCTGCTCGATGCTGCTCGGTGCTGTGTGGTCCAGCCCGGTGCTGGTCGGTGCTGTCCGGTGCTGGTCGGTCCAGCCCGGTGTTGATCGGTCCTGCTCGGTCCAGCCCGGTGCTGCTCGGTGCAGCCCGGTGCTGATCGGTGCTGTCCGGTGCTGATCGGTGCGGTGCTGGTCAGTCCAGCCCGGTGTTGGTCGATGCTGTCCGGTGCTAATCGGTCCAGTTCGGTTCTCCTCTGTCCTTTTCCGTGCCGCTCTGTGTTTCTCGGTGCCGTTTGCTGTTTCTCGGTCCTGCTCGGTGTGTCTCGGTCCTGCTCGGTGTGTCTCGGTCCTGCTCGGTGTGTCTCGGTCCTGCTCGGTGTCTCTCGGTGCTGCTCGGTGCTCCCATCTAGCGGGGACAGCCCGGGCACCGGCCGCCGCTGAACACCGGCCCCTCTGTCCCTGTCCCCTGGCAGAGCCGGACCTGGAGGATTGCAGCTTCGGCTGCCGAGGGACGTCGCCGCAGGAGAGTCTCTCTTCCATGTGAGTGTCCTTCAGGAGCGCTCCCCGCCGCAGGAACGGGAGGGCGGCCGCGGGGGAGCCCCGGGGAGCAGGGGGATGACACAGCAAGGAAAGGGGGAGAGGCTGGGGGGAAGAGGAGGCAGCTCCTTCCCTGCTCCTCGGGGCTGGGCTGGGATGGGATGGGGTACAGTGTGATGGGATGGGACGTGATGGATTGTGGTGGGATGGGGTGCAATGTGATGGATTGTGGTGGGATGGGGTGCAATGTGATGGATTGTGGTGGGATGCAATGCACTGGGGTGGGATGTGATGGAATGGGATGGGATGTGATGGGATGCAATGCACTGGGGTGGGATGTGATGGGATGGGATGCAATGCAATGCAATGCACAGGGGTGGGATGTGGAGCAATGTGATGGGATGCGATGCACTGGAGTGGAATATGATGCAATGTGATGGGATGGAGCAGGTTTGCTGTCCTAAGACAAGCCAGGACTAACAGGAATGAGGGGCTTGCCTGGGGTGGAGCAGGAGAGGCTGAGGCTGGCGAGGGGGGGGGGATGCAGCCACTCCCAGCTCCAGGCACAGGAGCTGTGGGAGCAGGGAGTGGAGGAGGAGAGGTGCAGAGCAGGGAAGCACCTCTGACACCCCCACCCCTCGCCCAGGTCCCCCATCAGCAGCCTCCCGACCCTCTTCGACCAGACCGTGTCCTGTAGCAGCAGTGGGCAGCTGGAGAATGTGCCCCAGGCCACCCCCAACATCGAGCAGCTCCTGGAGAAGCAGGGCAATGGGGAAGCCGGCGTGAACAGTGAGTCACTGAGGACGGGGGCTGTGGCAGGAGAGGTCCTTGAGCGTGTTTGTGTGGGAGCCAGCTGGGATTTTGCCCACAGGCAGCGGAGCCGGGTGGGGGACAAAGCACTAGTGTGTGCCATGGGGGAGTAGCTGGCAGTGGGACTGTGCTTTGGGGCCAGTCTCCTCCCAGAACGGGGGCTAATTGTGGATCCCGTGATCCCCTTCTCCTCTTTCCTCCGTCCCCCCTTCTCCCCCCTGTCCCCTTCCCCCTTCCTCTCCCTGCAGTTGTAGAAATGCTCAAGGCCCTGCACTCGCTGCAGAAGGAGAACCAGCGGCTGCAGGAGCAGATCATGACGCTGACGGCCAAGAAGGAGCGTTTGCAGCTCCTCAACGTGCAGCTCTCCGTCCCTTTCCCCGTGGTCACCAGCAGCAATGGCCCGGGCAGCCAGGCCCAGTACATCCTGCCTCCCAACGGTGAGGGGACCGGGGGACTCACCCCCTGTGCCCTGGGGTGGGCAGGAGGGGGCACAGTGGGGGGATCTGTGCCTTTTAGCCACTGTACCCCTGTCCCTTGCTGTGGCCACCTCAGGCTCCAGCCCTGACTCTGCACCCTCAACTTCTTTCCTCCCTCCAGTCTGCAACAATGATTCCCTGAGCATCAGCAAGAGCCCCCCATGCAAGAACAGCTTTGGGATTGAGAACTCACTCTCCACTTCCTCTGAGGTAACACGGCCCGTGCACCCACCAGTCGGCTGGGAAGGGACTGGGGGAGGGAGCACTGCAGTCCCAGGACTCTGACTCGGTAGCCAGCTCATAAAGCCTCACAGCCCAGGCTCAGAACCAGGTTCTCTCTCTGGAGTGCCTGTTCTTCATCTCAGTGCTGAGGTCTGAGTAGCTGAGACCGGGAGCATGAGGTGGGAAGGCTTCCAGGTTATTCTGGAGATCCAGCCAAGCATGTCTGAGCTCTGGGACCCCTCTGACCTGCACTTGCACTCACAGCCCCCCTTCCCTACCTCCAGCTCCTGCCCGAGGCGCCCTTGGAGCTGAGCTGACCTTTTATTGCTGCCCCAGTCTGATGCTCTTGTGTCCTTTTCTCCCCCAGGACCCTCACTCAGGGTGCCCCAGCAGGAGCAGCTCCTCCCTGTCCTTCCACAGCACCCCTCCGCCCCTGCCCATGCTGCAGCAGAGTCCTGCCTCGCTCCCCCTGCCCGGGGTGCAGCAGGTGAATGGCCTGGCCCGGGTGGCCGGCAGCGGGCTGGGGGGAGGCACCAGTGCCAGCCACAGCCTCTCCACGGTGCCCATGGTGGATGGCCTGATGGGGAGCCTGGCAGGAGGTCAGCAGATGCCCATCAACGGGATCCTGGGGACCCTGAATGGGGCACAGGCTGCCCAGCCTGCCAGCGCCCTGACCCAGGCCAGCGGGCCCCCGGCACTGCAGCTCTCCACCAGCCTGAGCAGGTGAGCACGGGGGGCTGGGGGGCACAGCCCTGCCCTCTCCAGCAGCAGTTCAGCTCCAGGAGGGAGGGAGGGACAAGCCCTGTGTGTGCAGGGCTGAGACAAGCAGCACTGACATCCCCTGCCCTGCTCCCTCGCAGCATTCCCAGCCTGAGCCCCCTGACAGAGCAGCAGCGGCACGTCCTGCACCAACACGAGCAGCAGCTCCAGCAGCTCCAGCAGCTCCTGACTTCCCAGCCACTTAATCCGGTAAGTGATGAGCTGCTTCATGGGAAAACCCCACAAGAGAGGGCAGAAATTAGGGCTCCCTCCTTGCCCTGAGTGCCCTGCCCACAGGGATGCAGAGCCAGGTGCCTTTTCCCAGCTCCTGGCTGCTGCTGCCGATGGAATGAGGAGCAAAGCTTTGGGCAGGAAGGTGTGGCACCTCCCCAGGAGGGGAGCTGGGATTTGAAGGTTTTCTTTGTACAAAGGAAAACATTTAAGCTGGGTTTCCCAGTCCCGAGGGGGTGAGGAGGTGGGAACTCTAAGCCACCGTAAAATCGGGAGAGTAAAGTCGGTTGAGCTGTTCCCTCCTCCGGCCATCCTCGATGCAGATCATGTCTGATCCTGCTGCCAGGAGCTGGCTGGGCTCTGGGCTCGAGGGTGTGCTGAGCCCCATGGGAGAAGAAGAACACACTCAAGGACACTATTTGAGGTTAGAGAGAGATAAACACCAAATTGCTCTGGTCCTGAGGCAGCTGAGCCATTGTCTGGGCACATTCACGCGGAGAGCTGGAGATGCCAGGAGGATTCTGCAGGTGGCTGAGGATTTTGGGGTCAGGAAAAGGAGCAGGAGGCTGCTCTGAGGCTCTTGGCTCTGTGCCTGTGTCCTTGTGGGTTAAACAGCAGCCCTGGCCCGGGCTGCGGTGGGGATGGCTGTGTGGAGGGATGGCAAAGGAGCCCCTGGGTGTGTGAAACCACAGTCACTGCCCTGCAGAGACCTCAGTGCTGCCCTTGCCCTGCGTGGAGTGGCACGGGAATGCCACCAGCTCCCGTCAATGGAGCTGGGCTGGGCTCATTTATATCTCCCTGGAAGGTGGCCCGCTGCTTTGGATAGATTTCTGGGTCAGGCTATTTATAGCCCGGGAAAAGCAAATTTCAAAGGGCCTCTCTGTGGAGCAGCTGATGTCACCGTGTCATCAGCTGCATCGCCGTGGGTGCAGAACAATGTCAGCTCTCAGCCTGCTGCACTGGTCGATGGTTGCCATAGCGATCCCTGCACTTTGCTGGGTTTGAGGGCCACCCTCTGGGTGCAGGCGAGGTGTGACCCTCGTCCCCCCTGGGTCCTGCTCACCTGCACCCACCCTGTGGGAAGAGGGATGGGCTGGGGAGGGAAAGGAAGAGCCAATCTGGAAATTCAGGGTAGTGAATGCCACAGAGTTAAAGTCCCTGGGCTGGTGGGTTGGGCACTGCTGAGTGGATTTGTGTCCCTGCAGGTGTCTGGGTGAGGGTTCACTAATCCTCTGTGTCAGAAAACAGAGGGGCTGGAAAGGTCACAGGCACAGGCTGCTAATGAACACAACAGAGGTGGGATCAAGGGGACTTCCTCCCTGTCTCCACTAGCATTGCCTGGCGTGCAGTGTGTCGAGGAATCATTAAGGTTGGAAAAGACCTCCAAGATCATCAAGTCCAATCTTCGGCCGAATCCCCCTGTGCCCACTAAACCATATCCAAGTGTCACCTCTGCTTGTTTTCTGAACATTTCCAGGGGTGCTGACTCCACCACCTCCCTGGGCAGCCCATCCCAGTGCTTAACCCCTCTTCGAGTGAAGAAATTCTCCCTAATCCCCCACCTGAGCCTCCCCTGGTGCAGCTTGTGGCCCCCATATGAGGTGCCACCTCTTCCCGAGCGCTTTGTCCCTGCCTTGACTGCTCTCCCTCACCCTTCCCCGCAGGAGCAGCAGGCCCTGGTGTTCCAGATGATGCAGCAGATCCAGCAGAAGCGGGAGCTGCAGCGGCTGCAGATGACCAGCTCGTCCCAGCTGTCCATGAGCAGCCTCCTGGCCGCCACCTCGGCCCCCGCCCTGATGACCTCGGCCCCCCAAGCGCCCCCCAGCACCAGCTCCCTGCTGGCCTCCCTGTCCCCGCAGCAGCTCAACCCTAGCAATGCCCTCCTGGCCCCCCAGGCCACCCCACCGCTCAGCGCTCCTGGGAACAGCCTCCTGGCCTCGGGGACGGGGCTCCCGCCCGTCCTCACGGCACAGCCTAACCCCTTCCTCAACCTGCAGGCTGATGGCAACACCCCGAAAGGAACGGTGCGTATGCTGCTGGCGCTCCCCTGACCCCGAGAGCCCCGGGCAGACACACCTGTGCCCCAGAGAATTTGGGGGAGCACGTAGGAGACAGAGCCAGGCTGCTCCTGTGCTTTGCTGCATGCCCACCTGGCCAGTGGCACGGGCTGATCCCACCCCCGAGGACTGGCGGGGCCCTGGCAGGGGCGTGGGTAGGCACAGAGGCTGCCCAGGTGTCCCTGCCTGGGTGTGCAGGCACAGCTGAGCTGCTGCAGGAGCCAGGCAGGGCCAGGCCGTGGGCTTGGCTCCGTTCCCCCCGAGGTTTGGAGGGCATGAGGTGCCCCAGGCAGGGCTGGCCCTGGGGAGCCTCGGGACGGAAGGCGAAGGTGACTCCGTGTTGACAGCCGGGGTTTAGGAGGAATCTTGCAGCCAAGAGGAGAGGTGGAGAGGTTTCCAGCCTCTCTGTAAACAGCCTTGCACTGGGACACCAGTGTCCAGGGACTGGTGGGGGTGACACTTCCATCTCGTCCATCCCTCCCCTGTACCTGTGCCTGTGCCCAGAAGGTCCAGCCCTGGTTGGAGACACTTAGGAGCCAAAGGCTGAGGGTTGAGGGGCCAGCTGGGCCTGAAGTGGGCAGAGGGAACCCTGGGGCTGCCGTGCCTCTTGATTTTGGAGGAGCCCGAGAGGTGCCAGCGAGCAGGGCCAGGTGTGCAGCACATCGGGGCTCCCTGCTCTGCCCCGGTACTGATTCCTGTCTCCTCTGATTCCTGTCTCCTCTGATTCCTGTCTCCTCTGCGTCTCTTTCTGTTTGTTTTTTTAAAGACCATGAATGAAAAGGGAGCTCCTCTTACCCAGGACAAGGGCTAAGCTCCCCCCTCACCCCGAAAAAACCAGCAGCCAACTCCTCTGCCCAGGGGAATGTGGCTTTTCCACAGCCAACCTTGACACTGTTAGAGCAATGAGCACAAGGCTTCCCGAGGAGCATTCCCCGCCGCTGGGCGATGCCAGGAGGTGCTTTGGAAGACAGACCGTCTGTGGCCGAGCCCTGGCGTCGTGAGGAGTGAAGGTGGGGGGTGCCCTGCCCACCCTGCTCCCTGTGGAGGAGGCAATTCCACCCGATCCTGCCAAGCTCCCCCGTGCCCGGAGCGCGGGTGGGCACCTGTGTGAGACCCCCAGGCCTCCCTGGGGGAGGGAGACCCCTCTGCTGAGCCCGAGGATCCTGGCAGTGCCCCCGGGGGCAGCACTGGATGGGACAGCGCTGGGAGGGGACGTGGTGGCCGTGCCACTGTGGGGACGTTCAGAAGGATTCCTGGAGCTGAGATTTCTCCCCTGCGTTTCACCCGCTGGGCTCTTCTCTCTGCAGCCCCAACACCTCAGCTGGAGCCAAACCCAGCCTGGAAAGATGCAGGTGGGAGGAAAGGATGAGGACTGGAGCTGGGGAGGAGGTGGAAGTCCCTTGCTCCTTGGAAGGACATTGCCACACGTGCCCTGCCAGCTGCTGTGGGGTCGGTGCCATCCTCACCTGAAAAGCACATTCCTGCTCCGTGCTGTCTCTCCCAAGATTCCCAAAGGATGACATTGCAGCCTGCAGAAGGGGCTGTGGCCGGGCTTATCCAGCGTCAGAAGGTGCATTTGAACCTGGAAGTTGATTCCTGGACCTGAGCCAAGAGATAGAAATGTGTGTGGGGAAGAGAGATCCAAAAATCCATTCCTTGTTCTTTCCTACCCACCACAAATCACTGCAGCCTGGTCAAACCATGTTCTTCCACTGGTCTTGGGCTCTTGGGAAAAGGGGATCTCCAAGGAATGGCACAGTGTACGAATCCCGAGCTGGGACATCGGACCCTTCGTTGTTCTCCGCCTGGTGACCTTAATTCCATCTTGCAGCCTGGAACCTCAGCCAGGAATCCTCTGGATGGATGGATGGATGGATAGATGGATGGATGGATGGATGGATGGATGGATGGATGGATGGATGGATGGATGGAT
>JAWWMP010000080.1:8553-37792 GCA_035047865.1 Dendrocincla tyrannina | reverse complement strand
AAAAGTCCCTTTTAAAAACAAATCAAATATTTGCAGCTTCACTTCTTATTCTGGTAATAAAAATACTGTCTAGAAACAAAAATTAGCATTTTTAACGTAATGCTACCTCTCAAAATGTAAACAATATACCAAATGCTTATGTTAAACAAAGTTACATACCTGGGTAATACATCAGGAAGTGAGAAGATTGCATTTAATTACTTTAATACACACAGTATGGCAACTGGACAGAAGTGGCAGACCTGGGGAAGTGCTAAAGTGAACGGGCTGTGGGGGCTTCTCACAGCACTGGAGCCACAAAGAGCCAATCTCCTCCTGGCAGGAGGTTGGAGTGGAAGAAGGAAATACAGTTAACTGCTCTTAAAAAGCCCTTTCTGTCGTGACTTCTGCAAAGACTGCAGCAGGAATTAACTGTATTTGGATGCCATTCCTGTTTATGAGCCTGGGAGAGGGAGGGTTTTGCTCCCAGCTCCATTCAGCTTTCTTTGGGATGTTTTCAGTGTCCCACTGCAGAGGGGCTGCAGTTCACCCATTGCCTTCTCTCTTCCTCCCCCCTTTTTCTATTCTTTAGGGGTTTTTAAATAGATGATTTAAACATAAAACAGTTCCAAAGCTGCTTTCCCAAAAGGAGAAGGGGCAAACTTACCAGGTCAAAGTTGCAGATTCAATGCAGAATTTTTAAAACTGTCAGGAATAAAAAGTGATTGGTATTTAATTCCTAATTGGTAGTAAACTTAAGTGCTTCTTGTTTAAGAGAAAAGCAACCAATCTAATGCCCACAAAAGGAAGCTGATGATGCCCTCTAAGTCCTCCCTTTTTTGAAAGGATTCTCAATAGCTGCATTTGGGTTGTGGCTTTTCCAGCTCCACACCTTAAGACACGAGACCCTTCAGCCTCCCAGACAAGGGTGTGTTTGCCCCCCAGGACAGGGACTGCACTCCAGGGGCAGAAGAAATTTGTCCCACATCAAAGGGAATGACCAAAAATACTCATAGCCCGTCCTGACCCCTCATGTTTCATTTCTTAGAAGACTATTTACAGTGCACTCTCAGGGGCTCCAACTTCAGCCCCTCTTTTTGTCCCCTTCAAAGCTGAGGCCTGTGGGATTCACTCCGTGAATGTGGGGATGGAACACAGAACTAAAGCAAGGCCAAGCCCACACTCAGAATCCAGCGTTAGTCAGGGAAATGAGCAGGATGTGATGAGCACCAGTTATCTCTCAAAAGGACCAAACTCCACACAGCAAACTGTAGCACGTGGTACAGCACGGGACAGACATTCCAAAGAGCTTATTCCCGAAACAAAGGCATATGTGAAAACAGTTTCAAGGCAGAGAAGCAACGTTTCAACGGCAAGAGGTTTGTTCAAAACGCTAAACCCTGCTCAAAAAGAGAAAGAAAATGGAACCCAAAAGAACCAAAGGAGCTGTAACTTGTGCAGCAGAGCTAACAAAACCCAAAGCAAGCCTGACAAGCTTGGCTGTGAAAAGTATTACGAGCATTCTGGAGACGAAACAGGACGTTATTCAGTCACTCCAATCAGTTCCAAATCCTTAAAGGGGGATGGGAAATAATCTGGCGCAAGTGTTCAAACATTTCCACTCCTTGACTGTCGCTCTAGAGAGGGGTTTGGAGCAGAGGAGAGTGAAACCAACCACAGCTCAAGTCCTGAGTCCTCCTGAGCAGTGGGATTTGCTCCACAGTCACAGCTCCCAGCACTCCCCACCGGCAGCGAGTCCAATTCCTTCGTGTGCAAGTCACATTGCCATTGGAAAAAAAAGAAACCAACTAACCCAAGAACCTCTGTCAGGAAACAAATTCAAGTACCTGTTGCAGATGGGGCGAGTAAGGAAGACTGAACATTAGCTAGATTAACACTGGCAGGACTGTGATGGTCAGCTGTGACCCAAGAGACACGGCAATTCCTGACTGAGGCGTGACAGGGAAACGTTCCAAGAGTCAAATATTATCCCGGCTCTACAGGAACAAAATGCCTCTCTCAGCTTTGCTTTTAGGAAATCTTCAGAGCTGGCCAATTGAAAGCACAAGGGGTCCGAGCACATCATTAGCTGAGCTTGGTCAATGCCTCTACTACTTCTCACACTGGTTGGTTTTAGTTCTAGGAGTTACACTTGGTTTTTTTTTAAGAGATCATCTTTGGTAGATGTTCATTTCCCTCGTCCTTCTTGTAAATCAAGTGCAGTTACAAAAAAGTTTTCTGTTACTTAAATTAACCAAAAAATATAAAGTGTCCCAGTCTGAATTTACCTAAAGTTCAGCGACTCCTCCTTATCAGAGTTATAGTTTCCGTCCTTGAAATGGTGAGCTATTTTCCTTCCAATTCCTACCAAGAGGGAAATAAAAGGGATTGTATGTCTGTCTGGTAAAGACAGTCCAATAAAATAAAAAGGAAAAAGGGACTAGTTTGTGGAATCAGGCACTGCTTCACTCCCACTGAACATGATCTAGAGCCACCCCTTTAGACAGTGCCACGTCATACCCCTCTGGGATTCTCTTGATCAGAGAGGGGAAAATGTCACTAGAAAGAGCAGTGCTGAAACAATGCACTTTGCTTGGTTTAAAAAGCCCTCAAATCTTATGTCTGGGCACTTCTGTAACATAAAATCCCACTTTTCCACCTGGGTCAAGTGGACTGCTGGAGGGTGCACCTAGGATGAGTTTTCTCTGAAGTCACGCAGTGCCACACACTCACCTTGCACACACACACACACACACACACACAACCCCACACACACCCCACATGCTGCTACAGTGTCTGTTTGAGTGTCACAGGCTGCGTTCTCTGGGTGAAGGAGCCCCTCTGCTCTTCCTTCCTCACTGAAGGCTGAAGACAACTAGGACAGGATATTGGAGATAAATTCGTTGAAGCGTTTCGAGTACTGCTCAGGGTTCACGGTGGAGATCTCTGCCCCAGCCTGCAAGGCAGACAGAGAGGAGTCAAACACCCTCCCCCAGGGGCGAGGAGGGGTGGCAGGGAGGGGTCACTGCAGCACAGCCCTGCTGGGAAAGACCCACTACAATGTGCAGATTCTGGGGGAAAAACTGACAGGTCTAGAGAGAGACCCGCAGGGAAACTGCTGAGTTCCAGCTGCATCTTCAGACCACTGAGACAAAGCACTGGATTTGCTTCCTCGTGGTTTACAGGAGACTTGAAAGCATCAAGAACTCCTAATGCCTTGAGCACCTCCCAAACTGGGGTGTAAATACAAGTTATCCCCCAGCCAACCCGAGGGAAAACCTTTCTGGGACAACCTGAGGCGCCAGCGAGCGAGGGAAGAGCTGTTCCTGTGCACGGGCACCCGAGAATTTCCACTCTGGGAGGGAAATCAGTGCCAGGGAAATCACAGCCCCCCAGGGCCATGCAGCAGAGCAGGAGCCCCCAGGCCCACGTGCCAGGCTTACCCCGTGTTTCACTGTTTTGGCAGCATGTGCAGCTTTCTTCTTCGCATCGTAGGGCGTGAGAATGTCTATGATGGCCATGAAGTAAACTTCCTTCTTGGGGGCACCTGGCAAGGCAAGAGAGTCACTGGCACACCCTGAGCACAGCCCAGCTCTGCTCCCCTCCCTCCTCCACAAACACCCAGCAGAGCTGGCTTGGTGCAGCTGGCAGGGAAAGCAGAGCAGCTGGAGGCTGCAGAAGGGCCGACAGCACCACCAGAGCAGCTCACCAGAGGCTCTCTGGACTCACCACCCCTCTCCAAGCACCACTGCCCCAGCTCCAGCTCACACCAGCCACCTCAAGGGGCTGCAGAGCAAACAATCCTCCCACTGCACTCAGCCCAGGGCACCTCCCCTGCCCTGCACACCTCCCCTGCCCTGCACACCCTCCCATGGCACCTCCCCTGCCCTGCACACCCTCCCACAGCACCTCCCCTGCCCTGCACACCCTCCCACAGCACCTCCCCTGCCCTGCACACCCTCCCATGGCACCTCCCCTGCCCTGCACACCCTCCCATGGCACCTCCCCTGCCCTGCACACCTCCCCTGCCCTGCACACCCTCCCCACAGCCCCCCAACACTCACTTTCGTGGCTTTTCATGGCGTAGACATCGACGGAGGGGTCGAACTCTCCGGGCCCGAAGAAGCGCGGGTAGTTGAGGAGGTTGCCGGGGCTGTCGGGGGGGGTCCCGTAGGAGGAGATGGGGTTCCCTCCCAGGCCATCGTTCTCACACTCCTCGTCCTCTGCCCGATCCTCCACCTCCATCTCTTCTTGCTCTGCCCGGTCAACGTCGTGGATCCCCACCAGCAAGCTGTAGTCCATGATCTTCAGCTGAGCTAAAAACTGGGAGAGAGAGAGGAGTGAGGACAGCAGAGTCTGAGTGGGATCTGAAATCTTCTCTCCTGCTCTGCCAGTACCTCCCCAAGAAAGAGCTAAACCCTTCCCAGACTCAGAGAAGCTCCACACGAGCTCACAGGGCCCCTGCCATCAGCATGAGCCTGAGTGATGATCCAGGAATGATTCCAGGCACTGTAGCCAGAGGCCACAGTGAGGATGCAGTTATGGGAGCCAGAGGAAGAGCTGTCCCCCAGGAATCTACCTCCACGTCCCGCTTCAGCTTTTCAAGGAAGTTCTTTTTACTCTCTTCTCCAACATGCAGCTTCTGACCCTCATTCAAGAAGTCATTGTCCTTGAACGTTGGGAGATCCTTGGCCTGCAACAAAAAGCCTGTGTCAAATTCTCCAACCCTGGGGGAGGGCTGGGCCATGGATCCCTTAGAAACGTGTGGATTGAAGAGACTCTGAGCACTGTGGGGCTGCACCAGGGTCCTCTGGCTGTTTTGAAGGTGAGGTGGCTCATCCCATCCACCAGGGATGGAAATGGCACCAGGCTGAGCACAGGGATTATCAGTGAATCCAGAGCAACTCGACTCTAAACGCTGCAGGGAAGAGAGATGTGCTGCAGGCTGGGAGCTGGCCAGCTGGGCTCCAGCCTGGCATGGTCCAACCAGCCCCCAGAATTGAAAAGAAATTCATTTTGTTGCCTTCTGACTCAGGGGAAAGGGGAGAAGGCTTGAAAAAACCCCCCAAACCATCGGTCCCTGAAGAACTGAGGAAAGAATTAAACCACTGTTTTTCAAGAAATCCACTTGCAGCAGGCCCTGAGGATTTCTCAGGGATGTGGAAGAACTGACACCACTTTTGTGCACCTGGGAATTAAATGATTTTGTTTTCAGAATGACACAGGAGCACGTGGTGGCTTCATGATCTTTTCTGCATATGCAGAAAAAGCTCCAGACAGTAATTTGGGGACACTTAGGCATGGTGACACCAGAGACTTCAGGGTGAATGGGAGCTCTCTGGCTCATGGCAGAGATCTCATTTTAGAGCAGGCTGGACTAGACCCCCAAACCTGAAAATCCTGCATGTTTGTGGCAAACATGGAGAACCACGAGTTACTGCTGTGATTTCCACAGGAATTTCAGGGCAGCATCACTGCTGAAGTTCAGCAAGGGCAGGATGCTTAGTCTGAAGTTCCCCCACTGGCACCAGAATGCAGATTTAGGACCATGCTGACATGCCAAGGATCTGAGAGGAGCTGGGCTGCTTTCCAAAATCTAACTGCTGACCTGCCTCAGCTTGGCACTCAGGGAGTGCTATGGAGAAATCCTTCCAGAAAGACACCCCTGCTCTAGTGTGGGGTTTGGTACTGGTGGGATTGGCCCCTAAAGAAGTTCCCCCCACTGCTGGCAGTGCCCACAAAGCAGAGCAGAGCAGGCAACACCAGCACCTTCTCTTCCTGAACAGTTGCTGGGCACAGCCTGAAAGATGGGACAGAGAGTGTTAGAACTCAGGGCCTGTTTAATATCCCCGGCTCAATACCCCTTTGGAAAAGGGGAATCAGTTGGATCCCATCTGCTTCCAACCAGCAGGAGGAAGGAAAGGCTGGCCAGAGCTGCTCCATACCTTCTCTTTATCACTTGCTTCCCTGGATACTGTTGAGCCCTGTTAAAAAAAAAAATAAAGAAAATATCATTACTGCACTGTGTGTCACATTCCCAAAGAATCCACTGGCACCATTTAACGTCTCCATGCAGAAAAATAATTAAAGTATTTTTAAGATCAGTGCTCAACCCCCTTTCCATGACCTCCCTGGTGCAGTGTAGCTCACTTGGGGTGGGGGACTGGACCAACATTTGAGCCTCAAAAGGTCCACCTAAAGTCCCCAAAACCTGATCAAAACCCAAAGCCCATGACCTTGCTAAGTGGGTGTTACAACTGCCAGGAGCTCCCTGGAGCCCTCCAAGCCCTCACCTTCAGGTCGTATTTCCTGTGCACAGTCAGCCTGTGGCTGAACACGTTCCTGGTGACCACCATGTAGGTCTCCACGCCGTCCACCGTGAGCCGGTACATGCCCAGGAACTGGGGCAGGAGGGTGTTCCCGTGGCACTCCACGATGAACTGGAGGAGAGCAGGGAAGGGAAGGGCAGAGAAGGACAGTTCTGTCACACAAACCCCACCTCTGACACAACACAAGCTCAGCAAGATGCTGATAGCGATCCTCCTGTTCCAGCCATCGGACACCAAGGTGAAAGGAGAGGAGGCTGGAAACAGCCCCTGGGGTCTCAAGAAGAGGAGTTAAGATGTGCTAAGAATCTTCCAGCCCTGAGCTGAGACAGAGCATCCCATTCCCTGAGCAGCCTGATCCAGTGAGTGGCATCCCTGCCCGTGGCCGGGGTTGGAACTGGATGATCTTTAATGTCCCTTCCAACCAAACCCATTGTGGGATTGTGACTGTGTGTGCAGGTCCAGCCTGCTGTGACAGGCCAGGTGTGCCCTGGCACTGCCCAACTTCCCTCCTCATGGTTATCTAAGTGTACCTGGAAGGCAAGAGCAGATGGGCTGGCAGATAATGTGGACCAGGGTAGAACACCTCCAGCTATCCCTCTCTGCCCCCCTTCCCTGCTCCTCTCCAGTCCCTCTGGCAAGTTTAATGCAAAGCACTGAATTAGGAGCATGTTCACAGGTCTCAGGTCCCAGCAATCCATAATCCATTGGTGTCAGGAACAGGGTGAGCTGTGAAGGGGCTCAGCAGCATGAAGAAACAGGCAGCTGAGCCACACCTGGCTCTCAGGTGCTGAGGAACTCTGTTTTACCCCACGAAACCTCCGTGCAAGCTCTGCCAGCTGCACGCCAAGACCCTCAGCTGCAGACTGCCCAGCAAAGCCCCAGGTGATTGCAGCCCATCTCCCCGGGGTTCCAGACTCACCGTACCTGGTGGTACTTCTTGAGGATGTTGTGCATCTCTGCCACGTCCTCGCTGGACACGGCCTTGATGACAAACCTCCTGTCGTAGGTGGTGAGGAAGCGGGCGCCGCAGCGGCCCTGGCTGTCGCTGTTCACCGGGGCGCTGCGGGTCACCGAGTTCTGAGGGCACACACACAGGGGGAGGACTGGCAGCAGCTCTGCCACCTCCCTGCAGAAGGAAGGGTGGCTTGGGAGGCAGATGGGACACGGGTGAGAGGGGCCAGCTCCACAGTTTGGCTCTGGAACAGACATTCCAGGTGTGTTCTGCCTCCGGAACCGCGTGCTGGGCGAGCTCAGAGCACACCTGGAACACACTCTGGGACTGTGGACATTGCAGTGCTCAGGCTCAGCCCTGCTGAGGGTGATCCAATTGTTTCAAAATCTGGACATGGTTTTAGAGCCTCCATCTGGGCCTTTTATTTGCTGACATGTTTTACTCCAACACCTGGCAGGTGTTTTTGGAGAGGTTTTTTACTACAGACACAGAACACACAGGCCAAGAGTTCCTGGCATTTCCTCCTGGAAATTTAACAACACTCAGGATATTTCTGTGGTCTCAGGGAAACCAGAACAAAACGACTGAAAGGGCCTGTTGCCTTTCCCATCAAAAAGCAGCTGAAACTGGCCAAAGTCTCATTGTTTGGGAATTCTTTACAGGTCATCCTGCACCCACCCTCAGCCTCTGCTATTCTTACCACTGGACGTAAAAGATGGGAGTATAAATAGCCTGGTTGTTCTTCCGACAACCAGCAGCATCTGTCTTCGTATCCCTGTCTCCACCCTTAGCAACAAGACAGTGCAGCTTCCCCTCAGACCTGCAGCACCATTGGAAAATCCCAGGAAAACTGCAGAGCAAGGATCTACCACAATCCCTGAGCCACAACAGGAGCTCTTTGCTCGGATGTCCCTCCCCAGGTAGGGACCTGCTGGGAGCCTCCCCCTTCACTCAGAGCCACTGCTCTTCACACCTGTCAAGCCAAGCAGGTCACCTCTCTCCTGTTTGTTCCCTCCAAGCTCCACCTTCCAAACTCCACCTTGCCCAGTTTGTCCAGGAGCCATTTTATCAACCAACAGCCTCTCACCAGCATTTCCCTGCCAGGGGTACAAGCAGAGAGTGGAGAGCTGTGCTCTGAAGCACCACGGTGCAAACCCCTGGATGGCTGTCTTTAGCCAGGCAGAGGTAGATCCAGCATCTCAGGGCTGGACAATGTGTTTCAGGATGGATTATTTTATTTCCAGGTGACAGTTACACTGCTCTCTCCTCCTCCCCTCAGCTCCAGAGAGCTGGCAGCAGAGGGAGCCTGCTCAGCTGCAGGCACAGACAGGCAGACAGAGCCTGCTGTGAAAAAGGGATTTACCATGTCACGCTGCAAGTGAGCCGAGAGGTTTCCTTTCAGAATGAAGCTTTTAAAGCTTTTAAAACTTTAATGAAGCAGGGGAAAAACTCTACTGCTGCCAACGGCTTTAGAAAACGTCAGGAAAATAAAGGCAAACAGAAAAATCCCCTTGTTTCTTGCTGACATTTGCAAAGGAGTCTGTGCTGCACAGTTTAATCAGCCCTCACCTCAAAACCACAGAGCTTTCCTTCTGGAGATGGGAAGCAGAAATCGTGACCACACAGAGCATTACCAAATTCACAGCCCTTTGGTTTCCTTTGTTCCCTTCCTGTCCTGCTGCCTCCTCCACAGCTGGCCTGTTATATTTAGTGCCCTGGCTCCAGTCCCACTCAAGCCATCACATTTTACCCACCTGAATTCAGCTCAATTAACGTTTTCTTTTAAGAAGCCAAGCTACCCCAGAGATGGGAGAAACAATCCTCCAGAACAACAGGGAAAGTGTAAATGATAAACCAGGCGCTGAGAACCAACCAGGCTGCTGGACACACTGGGAGAGGGTGTACACACAGGGAGGGTGGACACACAGGGGGGCGTGGCGTGGGCACACACCCCCACAGGGCAGCAGTTTGGTGGGATCAGCAGGAACGGCTCTGCTCCCACCCCCTGCCCCGACACAGGGAAGAGCAGGAAGCTCCCAGCACAGCCCCAGGGCCTCCCTGGCTGGCACAGCCCGGGCAGTTCAGCAGTGGATGCCCCGAGCCTGGCGCTGTGCCCGTCTCCCTCAGCGGCAGCGGGTGACGAGGACACCGCTGTCATTCCCTGACACCCGGCCTGCCAAAGGCCACGCGCCCAGCAAAGCCTCCCTCTCCCTGCACTGGCTGTCCCCTCACTCCTGAGATCCCCAGCAGCCTCCTGCTCACCTCCTGCCCTGTGGGCAAGGCTGGCCTTGCTGCAGCAGCAAGAGCTGTGACATCTCTCTCCCCCCTGGATTTAAGCCCTGCTGTGGTGACAAAACAGTCTCTCCCTCCCCAGGGCAAACCTGAGCCCCTGGCCTTAGGGGATGTGTCCCCATGCCCAATTCAACAGCACACACTTGGTTAAAAGCAGCAGATTCACCTAAATGTGACAGACAAACATGAGAGACTCATTTTCCCTGCAGATGTTCTGCACTGGGGATCGCTGCTATCCCGCAGCTCCTGCCTGTCCACTGGGCCTCCAATTTCATGCCTAAGTTTAAGCTCCCCAGAGAAGGGACCAACTTCTCCTACTGCCCGTGCTTGGCACAGCAAGACCTACTTCACTGCTGGGCTATGGCAAAACCACTCAAACCACAATTATAAACCCAGAAAAGCTGAGGATAACAATGATTGTAACACAGTTTCTCTGCCAGATTGGTTATTCTGTCCTAGGCAGAGGTGTTAGGGGGGCAGGGAGGGAAGAGGCAGTACCTGGTAGTCTTGATCATCAATGCCAAATCGTTCCCGGAGGTTCCGGAACACCAGTGGACAATACTCCTTAAATTTAAAGCGACTTGGCAAGTTTTCCCTGGGGCAGAAAAGACATTTGTGTGCAACGATCAGCTTGTGAAATCAAACTCGATTCTTCTCCCACTTCACTGCCAACCCCCCAGGGTATCCCACCCTCTCCCATCTACCAGGGTCCTTCCCTGCAAGTATTTCCCCTCAGGAGGGCAGCTTGTTTGTCTGGATGCCCACAAAAGTGGTGTCTCCACGGGGATGTTTGCAGGATCCTGACTGACAGGCTGTTGGGATGAGGATGTCTGTCCTGCAGAACAATCTCCTCTGTCACAAGCCCAGATGTGACAGAATCCTTTCTCTCTTTGCCCCCTCTTTGCCGTGCAGTCCCACAGCTGCCCCCTGCACACACTGTTACTGGGAAAAGCTGGAGGAAAAGGGGGGTGGGCTCTGGTTTCAGATGACATCAGATCACTCGTGCATCAAAAGAAAGGTCAACTCCTGACAAACCCCAAACACAGAGGAAAGAGGAGGAATCAGCTCCAGCCTGGCATGTTCCAGAGCCAGCTTTGCTGCCAGGCTGCCCCCGAGCACAGGACAGTGGGAACAGACAACACTCCCTGTCCCTGAGGAGCTGCATCTGCTGCTGCCACAGCTCTGATCCTGCCCAGTGGGGAGAAACACAGAGCACGGGCCTGCTTCCACATGGTGGGAGATGATGGCAGCTCCTTCTCAATGAGAATCCTTTGCACCAAAACGTGGGAAACTAAAATTTATGTAGGAGAAGAGGGAAGAGCAGATACTGCACATTGTACGTGCCAGGGAAGACAAACTTTGGAATCACACTCCCACTCTGCAAGGCTGATCCCTGGGAAACTCAGTGAAAACAAAGGATTAATCAGGGAGTGCTGCAGCCCTGCACACAGAGCCAGGGTGGGCAACATGCTCTGAGCTCCAGCCACAAGCATGGCTTCAGAAGGGCTTCCAAAAACTGACCTTTGGGGAAAAGGAGATAGATGGGAGTAACTCCACAGACAGCCCATGGGCCAGGGGTACAGCACAGCTCCAGAGCTGTGAACAGTCTTGTCCCTCAAAGGACAGAAACCAAGCCACAAAAAAGCATCTCAGTGACACACTGACCCCCACCACATCCTGGGGAGGGGTCTGGGCAGGGCACAGGCTCAGGCCTTGTGTCCAGCCATGCCAGACCCTCTTGGCATTCCAACTGGGAACAACCCAGAAGGCCTCCACCATGCCTGTTTGTCCCCCAGTACTAGAAACAACGTGGTTGGGAAGCACCTACTTACTTGTTGAATAGATGATTGTCCACCTTAATCTTACTGTAGGCTTTGAAGTCATCGGGCATTAACATGACAGGGACGGGAACATTGCTGAGCTCGTTGATCTGAAAGAGAAAGGGAAGAGGAGGCTCAAACCCCACTGTTCCACTGCCCTGCAGTGACTGTCAGTGCACTGACAGGGATGTCAAACACCCCAGAGGCTGGTTTGGGAGCACTGTAACCCCTCAGACTGCAGCAACCTGGGGAATGCTGTGGTTAAAACCACAGCAGCATCCCATTCCATCACGGGGTGAGTCCTCACCTCCTTCCATCCTTTCACCTTCCACTGACCATCCAAGACACAGCTGAGAACCCAGACAAACCTACAGACCAAGAAACAGCACATTTTATGTTTTAACTAAGCCCCCTTTGCCTTTATTTAGGAAATGCTGCATTAGCCAATTTCTGAACTAATTCTGCTACAAATCACTGATGACCAAAGCCTTGGCCACGGCTGGACTGGGAGCTTTGGTGCAGCCCAGCACAGCTCCCCATGGATGCTGTTTCCATGCTTGCCATCTCCTGTTGCTCTTATCCCACCTTCTCTGGAGGGATGAGTCACTCCACTAGATTGTTTTTGCTCCTCAGTCATGTGTGGCAGCCACAGGAACACAGGGAAGCAGACGAACGTTCAGCTACTATTGTACAGACAGGCTTGTGCTGCAGCACCCAGCAGTGACAGCATTAGTAATAATAATTAAAAAATAACAGGAATCCACCTCTGGACTGTGTCTGGCTGCCCTGCTCCAGACAAGCCCGTGCACTGACAAGGCTGTGCCAGAATCAAGAGCAGGTCAAGAGGCCCCACGTTTCTGAGCTGCCTTTTCTGAGTGCCATCCTCTCACACCGACTCCACAGCAGTCCCACCTCACTCAACTGCTATTAAAAGCCTGGATTTAGGAAGTAATTTCATTCCAACCCCGCTCCCATAATTACTGTGCCAAGCAGGTAATGCTGGAGACGGGCAGACAACATTGGCAACAGTGAGGTTTGGCTACGAGTCAGGTCTGGGGTCTGTTCCCAACACCAGAATCTCCCACAGGTCAAGTGACTTCCAGAGCGCTTGGAAAGCTGCTGGAAAACTTCCCTGCTGTCTGGGAACGGGGGCCAAGCCATCAGGAAGAGACTCCAGCTCTGGGATTCCCTGTTCTCTGCGTACAAAAGGACACACTACACTGTCCAAACTGTTGGCACATCTCTGTTGGACCCTGTGAGGACCACAGAGGTCCCAGACCCGGAGATGTGCCGTGAGCAAATTCCATGGGGTCCGTATTTATCACATCCTTTCTCCACCACGAAAAACCAGACCAGATTTAACACACGTCAGACTGGAAAGAAAGACACATCCACCAAAAAAAAGCTGTCTATTTTCAGAGCCAGCCATCCCACACAACAGATAAGCGGGAAGCAAACCGGCCACGGCTCCGCTGAGAGCAGAGAAGGAGCTCTGGAAAGGCCTGGCCTGTTTTTGCTCAGAGCAGCATCAAGCACTCCCATCAAACGCCCTGGGATGTATGGAAAACACTGCACAGATGAAGGAATAAATAATGTCCTACACACCCATCCCGAGCAAGCACCACAGAGCAGGGAGGACGATACCCCCGGGGTTCAGCTAAAGGCTCAGCCCTGCACTGAGCTGCTCCCTGAGCCGGGGGGGAGGGAAGGGAGGAGGACTCCAGGTGAGGAAGGATCTCCCAGCCACTGCAGGAGCCGTATCCGAGTCCCACGCAGCGACTTCCCCTCAGGGTGAAGAGAAAACAACTAATTCTGTAGCAAGACAGAGGCGCTGCCTGCAGCCACTAATTCTCGCTGTCTCCCAGGAGGGAAGGCTGACAGCACAGCTCCTGCCACACGCCCGCTCCCAGCCCTCTCCCCGGCGTGGGGAAGGCACAAACAAGCCATTAGCGGCTCCTCGCAGAGCGGAGGAAGGGTGCTGACGGCTGGGAGGGAACAGCGATTTGGAGACTGTCTCCTCCCTGGCAGAAATTCCGGCACAAATGTTTCCAGGCGGCTCTGGGTGCCCTCGTTTCTGCCACAGCACAAACCTCAAAGCGAGCGTGGGACCTGTTGCGACGCTCCTGACTGGCAGAAATGGTGCACCACGATACCTCGTCTCCTTTCAAAGATGCTCCCAGCTCCTCCCAGGATACAACAACCAAAAAAGTCCCCCCCTGCAGATGCCTTTCCTCCCTTCTGGCTGCACACACATTCCTGGATGCTTCAGGATTTCAGCTCTGGAGGAGACAGGAGGAGGAAGGGGTTTGTGCTGGATGAAGAGCTGGAGTGGCCACTGCTCGGGCCAGCACTGCCCACCTGGCAGCTCTAGGGCAGGTGGTCACTGGCCCTCTGCTCCTGCCACCGGCCTGGAAGCAAACATGGGTTTGTTTAGTTTATTTCTGTTGTTGTGTTAGAGGGTTTTTTCCAATTTGTTTGTTTTTTAAACACTATGCGCTGCCACAGTAACACCCATGCTTGACACGTCCCAAAGGGGGAGGAATGAAAAGCCTCAGGGATATCCCAAACCCTCAGCATCCAGTTCCCCTTCCTAAGGATTATCCAGCCGGGTTGGGCAACAAGTGAAACACGAGGAGCCCCTGCCCTAAGGGAAGCTGTGAGCAGCACCCATCACCTCTCCACAGGGATCCCTCTGCTCGGCTTATCCTGCTGGAATCTGAGCAGCCTCCCGGAGCAACGTGACTAACGCCTGGCACATGTTTGCTCTCTCGCCTTCTCCCCGGGGAGAGGCGTGGAGAGGAGATTATATATAGCAGAGTGTGTGTCTCGGGGTATTTATGCCACAGAAGGCAAGGTCACGGCAAGGTGCACAGCAGGGAGGTGCTCAGCAACCTGCACTCCTGGGAAGTCCGTTCCCAAAAAGCAGACATCTCCCAGCTGGGGGAAGTTTGGCTGTGCCAGGATCGCTGGGGCTGGGGACAAGGTGGGCAGGGGGATGGTGGATGTGGTTCTTTGCTCTGCAGGAGGCAGGTGCAGCAGCACCACAGTCACAGCCCCGGGCCCTCAGGGCTGTTCTGGGCATCACCACTGCAGGGACAGCAGGCTGTGCCCAGGGGATTCCCACAGCTCTGCTACAAAGCCTTTAGAGGTCCCCAAAGCAGGAAAATAATGGGTAATTTGGAGCATGAGCTCTTCAGCCCAGGGATCTGCCTCCACACCCAGCACAATGCTGGGTTTCTCTAAGGATTCCTGCTTTTTAGCCCTGAGCTGCCCTTGGATCCACCTGAAAATCAGCCCCTGCTTTTGCCCAGTCCTGTCATGCCCAGAGTTTTCCATTTCAGACACCTGAGAGGGACCAGCCCAGGCTGAAAGCACCATTAAAAATGCATTTTGCAGGAAGACATAAGGCCCCAGCCCTGCCTTTCCCAGGTCAGATTTCCCAGTGGGAATGGCACGGTCCTGGAGCCTCCCAAAGGGCTCAGACACACCCCGGGCTCGGGGGCTCTCAGGGTTTAAAACCAAGACACATCTCACACAAACCAACTGCCACCTTCACTGGGCAACAGCAGGGGCACTGAGACAGCGATGCTTCCCTTTCCTCCGCCGGGCTCACCCCATTCTGAGAGCAAAGGAGCAATTCCCAAGGGAGTCAGGCAGCCCTGCATGTCCAGAGTCACTCCAGCAAGGACAGAGGTGCAGATCAGAGACACAATGCCAGAGATGCAGAGGGAAGGCAGGCAGGCTGATGCCACTAAGGAGGGACTTGGGACAACAGCAGATGAAGGAAGGAAAACCTTCATCCCACCCTCCTCCTCAGCACCCAGAGAGCAGCAGGCTCAGCCCTGCAGCTCCTCCAGCTGCCCCCATTCCCTCCACCCTCAATGAGCACAATTCAGCTTTGCCCAAGCCACCCCTGGCCTTCCAGGCCTGGAAAAATACCTGCTCAAATACCTCCTCCCTCTCTCTCTCTCTTAAGGCTTTATTTCCTGGTCACTGGAATTCCTGAGCCACAACAGTCAGGAGTTCTGGGTTGATCTGTGGTTGATAATTTGTCTTCGCCACCAAAGCCAACCCCTTTTCCAATAAGAGGCACATCAATATTCCATGTCATTCAGGGACAGCTGTTGGGACGAACGGGCCAGGCATAATTTTGTTTCAAAACCTGACTGTAGCCTCAAAGTGGCAATTACCATTAGTAAATTGATGGGAAAATGCAATTTGTTTACTAACAAGATCCAGCTGATGGAGTGTGTGAGCCTACTCTCCAGGATTCTTTAGAGCAGGAATTTGCTCAGGAAAATAAAGATACTTTGTTCCCCCCTCAAAGCCTTTCAAAGGCATCTCCAAGTACTTTGTGAGCATTAGTTAAACTTTATTATCCTCTGGGGAAGGAGGTGAAAGACACATGGCAAAATCGCTTCAGCACGGAGACAAACCCCTATCTGCAGCAAAACTCTGCTGCTGCTTAACACAGTAAAGGAACTGGGTGATGGTTTGAGAAAAAAATCCTGTTTTCCATGAATTAGAGCATGATTAATCAGTATCCATGCTAACAACCCCCCATGCAATGCTAGGGAAGCATGAATCTTGTAGTCAATAATTCCTCCCAGTGCTCCGGGGACACCAGAATGCTTTAAGAGGGGGAAAAAAGCAGCCCCTGGTGACAGCAAACCCACCTTTTCCCAAAAAAAAAATACTTGGAAGCCTGTGGAAAAGACTCCTGGCTCCATCACAGGCAGAGGAGTCAGTGCCATCCCTCCTGTCAGCCCAGCTCCAGGAGCACTGGGAAGCATCTCCCAGTCCAAGTGGCAAAGCCATTCCTTCCCTTGGTCCTAAGGAAACCTGAGGAATGGGAAGGTTCAGTGACCTACCCACGGCCACACCAGTCAGTGGCAGGGCAGGGAAATGAGCCCCATTTTCCCTCCATGAAGGAAACCCACCTTTTCTCTCCATGCCCACCAAGGAAAAGGCTCCTGGAATGCTGCTTTTAACGGGAGCTCCTGGGATAAGACTCAGAGCCAGGGCCTCAGTCACTACCAGGGCCATATGCTGCTCTCTCCAGAGGTCAATTAGAGCCAGGGCAGACAGCGGGGTTGGGAAGGACAGAGCCAGGCTGTGCCCACCGTGCCAGGACCAATTGATGGGATTTTGGACGTTGGATATGTTGCAGATGCTGCTCTGGCTACAATGAACATGGCAACACCAAAGCCAAGGCTGCGGAGCAGGGAGGAGCGTGCTGCAAATCCCAATTCTGCTGTTTCCCTGGAATACTAACGAGCTGTGTGCTGGCACCACTCCTAAAGGTCCTGGGAGATGGGCTGGAGCTCCAGCCAGGAACTGGAGCCTCTGGAGCTCAGGAAGCTGCCTCAGGCAAGGTCCCCACAGCCAGCAGAGCTCCCCTTTGCCACGAAAATGGGATGTTTGTGCCACCCCCTGTCCCTGCCAGCATCCAGAGCCACAGGGATCCATCCCAGCTGAACTGGCACCTTGAGGAGCATCATCATGGCCTGACAGACTCGACTGTTCCTTTAACACACAGATCCATGGTCACCTCTCCAACACCCCTGAAGCCCCCGGGATCCCAGGCCCTCCTGAAACCAGCACCTTCCAACCATTTCCATGGTTTCCAGAGCACCACCCCACACCGTGCTCATCCTGTGGGGTGGGACATGGCTGCTCCCTTCCAGAGCCACCCCAGCATCCCCATCCTGAGCACAGGGCTCCATCCAGGCCATGGGGGACACACACGGAGCAGCACACACGTCTCCAACACGCAGGAGCTGCAGCTCCTCTCCCAGTGCCATGACAACAGCAGTCACAGTGAGGCTTCCCAGGAGCCATCTCCACGTCTGCTGGATTTAGGGTGGTACAGAAAACTCAGAAATCAAGGGGGAGCCTCTGTGGCTCCGCTTTCCTCGTTCTCCCCTCCCCTCCCTAAATTTTTCTGGTCCGAAATTCAGTTGTTTGACTAATACCACCCACATTTGGCCCCGTTTACACCAGCCCCAGCCCCACCCTGATCCCAATCCAAACACTGGCTGAGGACCACCAGGACAGCCAAGACCCAGCTCCTTATTCAGACACACCAAACTGGTGCTCCAGAAACCAGTTTCTGTTCCTGGGGTGCTCCTGATCCTCTCCAGACCCATCCCTGCCTGTGCTCACACCAGCTGCTCACAAGTTGGTTTAAAGACAAGGCCGAGCTGCTGCCAGTCGGATAATGGACCCACGGGAATTTCTTCAGGGGATTGCATAAAGTGGTTGTTTGTTTGATTTGTCTGTGAAAAAGTTCATCTCAGATGCAAGTAATTCTGACAGACTCTTCCTGGCACAGCCCCGTGGTTGTGCTGAGAGCTGTTTTCTCCTCCTCCCACTCCAAGGATCCCAAGGCAGAGCTCCAGGGACACAGAAAAGAGACTCACTCAACCCCTCCTTGTCCAACTCTGCTCCAGGAGCCAAATAATAAACAACCCCCCCAAAGATTTCTAACGAAGTTTAAAGGTATTCCTGAAATTTTTCCACACTCTCCAAGCCCATCTGCTGGCAGCAGAGAATTCCAGTTCCCTTCCAAGCAGGGCACCAGGATCATCTCCCAGACACAGCCCAGGATGAGCAGCTGCTCGTGATGAGTCAACAGAGCCACCTCAGCTCAGAGCTCTGTCACCCCAGCCCTTCTGGGCTCTCAAACACACCCAAGTCCAGAGACTGTGGCACAGAGGTGGAGGCATTTCCTGGCAAATCCTGGCTGCCTGTCCAAGGCTGAGATGCTCACAGCTGAACTTTTCTCACCCCCTCCCCAGCCCCTCAGGATATGGTGGCTCCTTCTGGCAGCAAGTTCTTCCTAATACACATCCCATATAATCTCATTACCAGCTTAGTGTCGGTTTGGTTCCTCCCTTTGCCGAAATATTTCCCAGCCAAGTGCTCCCAAAGTTACACTGCCCTGATCCAGGGCCCCAAATCCCTGCCAGGCTACCCAGACTGCTACAACCAAAAAAAGCTCCACAAAAAATCCCCCAAAAAAGGCTAATTTCCAGCAAGCAGCAACTATCCCTAAGAGGCCACCAATGAAACGCCAAAGAATCCCACCGATTTCCATTTCTTCAGGGCTCCTAATGGCACCACAGATCAAAGTCTGATTAAACTCATTATCCTGCTTCCTGGGCAAGGCTCTGAGCACTTGGAACATCCTTTGACTCCGTGCTGAACTACATTTGGAAGCTTTCACTCCAGCCAGGCAAGCCAGGAATGCAAGTTCGAGCTTTTTTTGGTGTGTTATTTGTTTCTGAAAAAATAAGAAGCCCAAATCCCTTTCACTCTCGAGGAAACATCCACTAATCCACTGGAGAAATAGGTGTGTCTGAGCCTTAAAAGTGGATTAATTGAGGAAGGGATGAGGCTTCTGGATCCTCTGACCACCCATAACAGCATCCAGCACCCACATCCGAGAACGAATCCTGCCTTCCAGCACAAATTTGTGCCTGACATCACACATGAGGGAGAATATTCCAGAGAAAACAAAAAGATGGTCTTAGGAATTACCAGGGGAGGTGGATTAGAGCTGAGGCAGCACAGACATTCTCAAGGGACCCTCTCCCACCTCCCTCTGAAAACCTGTTCCCACAGGAACCGAGGCCAAGAGGACACTCATGGCCTGAGTCCTGGAAGCTGAAGGCTGGAATCAAAGGGAGACAAGGCTGGACAGACGAAGCCCAAAATCCCTTTTCTGGGCAGGGATGGAGATGGGAAACACGTCATTATCCAAGTGAGGAACAGGAGTATCCCCTCTGGGCTGGGACAGCCACAGGGACTGTCCTGGGTGGGAAATCCACGGGCTGGGACAGGGGACAGGGTGTCAAATGAGTGTCCTCAGGGCCACCCCAGTGCCAGAGGGGGATGTGACAGGGCACCAGCACCCCAAACAGCATCACTCTCTGGGAAAAAGGGTGGTGGGAAGAGGAGCTGGGAAAGGTGTCAGGAGTGTGGGGGCAAAGGGATGTGTCTGAGAGGGATCCCCCGACCCCAGAGTGCCTGAGGAGGGGATGCCCTGGGGAAGGAGCCCCAGGAGAAAGGCCAGACAGACCCCAGGGAGGGGATGGATCTGGGGTGGGAGGAGAGGCTGGGATTTAGGGGGAGAGAGGGTGTGAGGGGCAAAACTGGGTGTGTGGGGAAAGGCCCAGCCCGAGGGGGAGTGGGGAAGGGTCTGAGAGGGAGGGAGGGACAGGGGACTTGCTGAGGGGAAAGGATGGGCGTGAGGGACAAGGCAGGGGGTGAGGAAGATGAGGGGGGATGAGGAGGATGAGGGGAAAGGCTGGGGATGAGGAAGATGAGGGGGGATGAGGGGAAAGGCCGGGCGTGAGGGCGATGAGGAGGGTGAGGGAAGTGAGGGGAAAGGCTGAGTGTGAAGAGGATGAGGGGACAGGCCGGGTGTGAGGGGGATGAAGAGGATGAGGGGGATGAAGAGGAGGAAGGCGAGGACGAGAACCACGTGGAGGCGCGGGCGGGCGGCGGAGACCCGCCCCCGAAGCGGTCGAAGGTGCAGCTGCCGTGAGGGCCGTGCCGGGCCCGGACAGCGCCGTGAGGGCCCCGCGCCTCCCGCGGAACGCCCGCCCCACGCTCGGCACAAGGAGCCTCACGGACAGGAGGCGCCGGGGCCTGAGCAGCCTGTGGCTCGGGGCTGCCCGTGCTACGCTGACTGTGGTTCTTAGCAAACTGGGCGACAAATGTAGAACTTTTCTTACAGGTCTTCTGATCACTAGGGTTTTTTATTGACTTCTTCCAAGTCACAGTAGTTCTTCGTGTGACTTAAGCTTTGAAAATAAAGCAATAAAATCTGGAAATACTTAGGATCACTATAGTATTGAAATTAAAAAGCATATGTAGGGCTATGTCCATTCCTGTACAGTCCTACAATGGAAGATTATTTTTGCCGATCTAAAAGGTTTAGTCACCCATCAAGTATTTTCCTGGAAGAAGTTACACAAAGTAGATTGAAAGACTTGAGAATTTTTGTTTCAAAAACTCAGGTTTCGTATCAGCCAGGAAAGCAACAAGCCAGTTTGACTTTGATAATTAATATTCCACAATTCAAAAAGCACTGTTTGCCCTAAGCCTTTTTTGTCCAAATACCTTTTTCCCCTCTTCTTCATGCAGCATTCAATCTTTATACACTTTCTTCCATCCCTGAGTTTTATTCAGGTTGATTTTTAAGCTCATTTGGTAGCTCAGTCAAGTAAAGGGAACATCATAGCTTAATCTGCCTATGCAGAACTCCTAACATTACCTAAAAATAAGAAAGAGTGATTTTTTTGAGATGCTTTCTAAAACCAAATCTAGATGTAAACTAGGGGAAATTTAGTAGAGTTCTACACTGGTTGCTGTAGTTTATTTTAGAGGGGGAGAAAATATAAATAACTCAAGCAACACCTATGGGTACATTACGTGTAACAGTTCTGGGCTGTATGAATCAGCATAACCCAATCTCTCCACTAACGTAGCGTGATCTTTTTTTCATGATAATGCAGCACGCAGAATGTCATTAGGGTAACAGTTGTCAGTGCTTCCCCCATGTTACTGTAGTGCCTAAGTCTTGTTCGGTGCACGCTTTTGTGAACAGGTAAAACTTGTTAGCCAGTCCATAGAGACTTGGAGAAATTAACTGCCTAACTTAACAGTGGGAAAAGCATTTGGGGGGTTTATTTTCATGTATTCTGCTGGCAGTTTGCTTATGTATTATGAAAACAGCAAATACTGGGATTTGTATATGGAGAACAAAGTATGGGAATAAATAATTTTTATGAGGACAAAATTGTATTCATTTGAAATGGGGGTGGGGGGGAGGAAAGTCAGGAACGAGTCAGGAATGTACCACACCTTTATGTACTCTTATTCTAAAGAATTTGTTGGCAGATAGGACAGAGGCATAACTGAGGAGAAAAGACCAACTTGGAAGACTAGAGAATTTTAGTTGCTGGGGACCTAGGGTGAGAGAAAATTACACAAATTAATTCTGATCTCTTGTCAAGCTGCAAGATCTTAAAACGATAAAATGCTTTAAGTGCTCTAGGGTCGATAACTTATTGCAGGAAGTGGCTTATCAAAACGGCAAAGGCAACGTTTAGTACAAAAAATTAGCCTGATATATTTATCAGAAGGGCTCTTTCATATGAGCTGTGCAGTATTTTTCCCTTTTTTAATCTCGTCCCTGCCGTCCTCCAGACTAAACACTCTAGCAATGGTGTGAACTGTGAGAGGGCTGAAAAATTCTTGTCTAAGGTTAAATGTTGCTTTTCATTTAACCTTAGGCAAGAATTTGTGGCCTTTACATATAAACTGTGTAAACAGTCCACTGGCATGTCATGGCCTGAAAACCTTTGGTCTAAAGCAACAAAGCCTAATTTTACTAGCACAGCAGTAAATGCAGGTAACACTTCCATAATGCGATACTTCTTTTTTCTGTCAGCCTGGACACTGGAACATGCTGTATCTAAGCTCCAGAAGATATCAGTGAGCATTGGGTCAAGAACAACCACTCAAGTTTCTGCTTTTAAAGCATCTTTTCTAGTCCTTATTGTAGCCACAAAACTTTCATGGGGTGACTGGAGCTTCCTGGGACCCTATCTAATTCCAAACGGTAAGTTTGCTTGTGACTGAAGTGCCCTAAATCAACAGAGAACTTCATTTTTCTGGGAGTTGCAGTTACCAGGCACAGGAAGCTTTAGCATGATGTGGTTTCCCACCCCACAAATCTGTTTTAGGACCTACCCTATAGCTGAGTTCTGAACCCCTCCCATGGAGCCCCTAAATTAACTGTAACCCCTGCACTATAGGTAGAGGAGGTAAGCTCTGAGGGAAGAGAGATGGCATACTCTTCATCTCAGAGAGATGCAGTGCTTCTGTACCTAACCAAATTTCAGGCTGGCAGAACAAGCTCAGTTCACCACATCTGCACTGTTTAGTGCAGTTTGTGTGTCTTACTAACAGAACTTGGCTTTACTAGCCTGAGGGGGGCTCAATGGATTGATTTCCTTACTAAAATAAAGGGGCTTTTATTTAAGAGCTGAAGTGATACTAAACTCTTGGTAGTATTTAGATAAGAACCATCTGCTTTTACTAGTTACAAAATGCCACAGACTGGGATTACATGACCTAATCTCTTACTGCTTTGAAATACTGAACTTGCTGGTTCAAACAACTTTGAGGCTAACTTCACAAAGGAATTTAGCAGTCTGCAGTGTTCTATGTTTAAAAAAAAAGTTTAAAATCACAAGTATGATGTTTACTAGGCACTCAGATAATTCTGTGAGGGAAAGGGGGCAATCCCATTATGCCCAATAATTGGGGCATTTTCTAAAAGTGCAAGACCTTTCCTAATTCCTAGAGAAAGATTCACTGTCATTTCCATTACCATGGGTGTGAATGCAATTCAGCCATTGCAGCCCATGTATAATTCTCACTCATAACTCTAAAGTTCATTTATACACAAGCTAGTACAAATATCAGACTGTCTGTAAAATACACAATAATCTGGCAGGACATCATGGGGCTTAATATGTGGTAATGAGACTAACACTCGGGGGCGTAAACAACTGAACAGTGGGTTTGGGCACAAACGAACCTGCGAAATTGACTAGTCATGGACTTTAAGGACTGACTTGAGCAGAAGTACCTTCTTATGTGCCTTATGGCTGTACCATGGTCTTTCTTCCCAGAAGGAAACATGCACCATAGGGTTAGCTTTAAGGAGAGCCAAGATAAGTCAGTTCTTAAACTATGTAATAAAGTTATTAAACTGCTTTCATGCATTAGGCCATATATGGAAAACAGGTTCTCAAAGACAGGCCCATGAAAAGCAGCATTTTTTCAGAAACTAACAGAATAATAAACTAGAGAACATTAAGAAAACAATGCACCAGGCAACAGAAAATAAGGGGAGTTAATAGGTATCCTGCACAAACTGGGAAGTTTTGTTCCAAGGTTAAGTCAATCGTCATATTTTTAATTAAAAAACAAGCTTGCAGTTCTACTTTGCTGCTGGAAAAAATGTGTCAAGGAACACATTTTATTGCGACTTACTTCTGTTCCAAGTTTGAAAGGCTGCAACCTGATGTTATGCTCTTCATTAGACCTGCTGCCCCACGGTAGGAAGTGAAGAACAGGCTTAGTTGCACTTACAGAGAAACATGTGGCAGACAGTTTCCTGAGATGGGAAGGCACTTTCAGGTGAAAGTTGAGCAGCTAAAAGAAACTGGGACTGCCCAAGTGATGTTCAAGCAGTCTGACAATGATTTATCTTGTGACACAAATGCAATAAAAAGAAATCCAGGGTAGGTGGCACACAGGTGAATATTAATCACCCTTTACAGCTACTCACTTTGTTGGCAGAAAGTTAAAGTTCTGAATTATTGCTAAGATGGTAGAGTTTAGCAATCTTTTGAGGACTTCATTACTGCCTCTATTATTACAGCTTTTGCTGTAGGAAGCTCTTCAAGATCAGGTTTGAGGTAACTCATTTTCAGTCAATGTATGAGAGTTAGAGAACAAGTAAAAATAGCTTTCCCACCCCTGAGTGGAAGTCACAGAAATTCATCTTTGCTGCCCAGTCAGTAAAAGGAACTAAATAGATTTGTATAAGCAAGTTCTAGCATAAGCTAACCTTATACTAGATTAATGTCACTACCCTAGAAACAGATTTGTGCTATTATGTGCCATTTACGATCAAGAACTAGTTGGGAAGTATTGTAATCTTTAAAGAGGTTGTAAAACTTCTTTGAGCTTGATTAATTCAAAAGCTTGTAGAGTATGTCAATTTGTGTTACAGGCAGTTATCTTTTGTGACTCAGAACTAATTAGCCTTGACACTACCTACAAATCTTCGGAATAATTAAGCTTAAAGTTGTTTCACTACTTCTTTTTTTTAAAACACTACAGTAAGAACCAATTTATCATTAATTTTTATAGTCTTTACTTACTCTGTCAGTAAGACTTCATCTCTTGATGTTCTCCTGGTGCCAAAAATGCTGGAAGCATCAGCAGAACTGACTTTGCTCTTTTCCTATTCCTATTGCCTAGTATTCCTATACACTATGTTGATGGTTTAAACTAATTCTCTCCACTGCTGCTTTCCCCTTCAAGCTCAAATCCTTACAGACACGGCACTTGCTTGAGTTAGACTGTGTGTCTTTCTGTAGTTAGTTGGAAAGTTCATGACTGTCAATCCAAAACCAGGCTTCTGATGGAAAAGTCTACGAACACAAACCTCTATTCTGTAAATCACTGTTGTGCCAAGCACGTGCTCCACACGCAGACAGCTTGGCTCATCCCACCAGGCATCACATACTGATGAATTTGCTAAGGGTCACATGCTTGCACAACAGAAACTTAGGCAATTCTTCCTATCATTTTCTATTTTTGATGCTTCCTCATACATTGCTGCTCTTTAAGTAATTCCATCTGGGCACAATGGAACTGCTCAGCCTAAAACTACAGCATCAAGTTAAAAACAATCCAGCCAGAGGTATCTCTGTTACACAAAGGTAAAAAAACAACATCGGGATTCAATTTCATCCACCCAGTCCCAAAACTACATGCTACAAAGAAGGGCACAGAGCATAAAACGACAATGAAAAAGATAAGGGGACACACACCCTGAGGGAACGACAGGAGAGTATACTATAGCAGCTGACAGCCAGCACTGCTATCTGGCAACAAACATGCAAAAAAGAAGAAAACCAAAACCAAAAGAGAAAAATCATTGATATGTATCTGCATTAATAGACTTCTGTTTATAAACTTTGAGAAGTTTTTATTTTATAGATAAATAGCATGGTGATTTTAAAAGTTGGGAAACAACACAACTTAAAAGCTCTGATTCCAAAGATACTAATTACTCATCAGGGTTTATAATTTACTCTTACTCCAGCATACTAAAATGGCAACTCCCTCCTTCTCATATTGCACTTAGAACTCAAAACCTTCTTGCAAAGGCTACATTGTTTTCAGGTCCAAGCACAGATGCTGACAATTGAAACCAGTGTCTCAAAATACATCCAAATGCAAGCAGAAAGTTTAAGTTTGTAACCGCCGTGCTTAAACACAGCAACACTGAAAACAGTGTTTTCTTTCCAAAGCGAGAGAAAGCTGGTAATCTCCAGGATTCCCTTAATGCAGACAGACATGGATCATCATTTGTGATGATTAGGTATGGATAATCACATACAGTTGAAATTATAATTGAGGAGTTTAGCTCATAATTCTTTGGGGCCTACTGCTTCTGAAGAGTGTATTTTGCACTGTTTTCATATTTGGAAAGTTATTTCTATCATGGCTGGGTCAAAAATTTAGTTATCCTAAAAGTGACAAGAGGAAAGAACAGATTCAGTCCTAAAATACACAATACAGCAGTTAGACTTAAATGCTATGCCAAAATAGCACTGAAAAACAGAAGTGGAAACTATGGCAAGAAATCCCAGCTGAATTTCAGTGTGACTGAAGAAATTTGCATTCAGTGCAAGAATGAGAAGGTATCTTACATCTTTGAATTTCTGGAAGAAACACAATTATCAGTCTTATAACCTGTTTGTAGCACTCCCCCAACCTAGTACCAGTTAACTTTCCCAAAATCAAAGTTTTTCCTAATGTATCAGTGGTCCCGGAACATGGTTTGCATCATGTTTGGAGCAAAATTCAAGTGGTCATAAATTTCATGAACTTGTAATTTCACCAAATGAGATGACTGAAGGAAACACCAAAGAATTTTTGTGCAGACTACAGGCCAATTCCAGCATAAGCTGCTTTTGATGTTACAGGAGAACAGTTTAAAGCACTAAGCTCCAGGCCTATGGGCTCCTCACTGCCTACCTACTACAATGTGGTACTGTTGTGGTCACTGAAAAAAAGTACGCTACCACAGAAAAAACTACTTTTTCCCTTTAAATGTTTGCACAAACTTTATTCTTTGCTTCCTGTTTTTATATCTAAACTTATTATTTTAAAAATTCATTAAAAAACAGCACTGATGTAGATATTACTTAGGAAAAAAAAAAAAGCAAAGAATTGTGTTAAGTGCAGCTTTTATAATCACGTTCTCATTTTTTTTCTTTTACATTTACCACAAAAGAAGTATCTTTTCATTGATTTTACTCCAAGGGAAAACATAAGAAATCACTTCTTTGCACAGAGGAGTAAAGTTGTGGACCAGAAACTTGTTTCCCCACAGGACGTTTCAGATGGAGTGTTGCAATTTTGCATCATTAAGGCAAAATGAGGAATACTTCCATCACATGTCACACAGGGCTCTCCCACTCTGGCTGCTGGATAGACCCATAATTAAAAAACCTTTGTAGTTACTTTTTTAAATAGAAAACAGTCACTCTCTTCATTGCTTATCAGTTTGAAAGAAAAGGCTCTTTCCGGCCTTCACTCAGAACTTCAGTCTTGTGATTAGATCAGGCATATGCAATTGCTTCAAAACAGCAACAGAAACTAGAACTTGAGCTAAGTGTCAATCAGTTGTAATCTACTGATCTGATTAGAGGCCTTCACAAATGTTTGATGACGATTGCAAATAACAGCCAAGCAGATAGGAATGATGCAGTACCCAACAGTTTTGGGGTCAGCTCTTGTACAGGAATAGAGAAACAAGAACATCTGTAAATATGGTATTAAAAATATTATAGTCCACAGCCAAAAAGGCAAGGATAGCAGTCGTACTTTTAAGGAGTGCGTCCATGTGGTTCCTTCCTGTGGTTCCTTGGGGTGTTGCTGAATGTGCTCCAGTGCTAGTTTGTTGTAAGTCTCATTGATTTCAAAGACATAATAAAAAGCTGCAGCACTTGCTAGCAAGTACAGCCCCACACCAATCCATCCCATCCTCTGGCGGAAGTTCATCATTCTCCATGCTCTGCACCTGCAACAAGAGGTGATGCAAACATTCAGTATAGCTTGGAGAAAGAGGGGACACAGACGAACTCTGGTTTTTGTAAGTTAACTTTCTATAACTTTGCATTGAACGTTAGTTAAAACAGCACACACATCAGTTTGTGAAGACCTGAGTTCTCTCCACATCATAGAGAATCACACTACTCTGCTAGCAACAGATAACACACAAAGCTCCATCGATGGCTCTGGCTACTCTAGGGTCTGCTGGCTATCAGGACATACCCAGCTAAAGTCAAGGACTGAGTAAACACAACAGAAGTCATCAGTTGGAGAGGTTACTTACCCCATTTGCCCTGAGTGTCTCTAGACGCTGGGTGGGATAACACAAGATCTTCTATAAATATGTAAAGTTTGGAAAGTTCTTTGATGACAGCAAGACAAACGTGCTGCTATACAGCCCGTAATAGGAGCATCACTGCTTGTCTGTGGTGTAGCAACATCCACTTGTGTTAAGCTCTAGCTGAGTGCCCATCTATGAACCATATAAAAGGATGTTTTCAATTTGAAAATTAGAAGGTAAGTACTAAAGGTATGTATTTGCACACATGGAGGTACTGTAAGCACATTACTTGTACCTAACTGTATTCCTACAGTCCCTGTGCAGATAGTTGCTGCAGCCCTTCCACAGGTAGGAGCTGTACTTTTCAATGCCTCAGTGCAGAACAAACCAGACACCACTCAGCTGGCACTTTCCAGGAAAAGAACAAATTATTGGAGCACCAGAGATACTACTGGGCTCAATTTTAGCTGCTTCAAATCTCCAGCTGGCGGCATGGGTCTAAGTGACTGGAAACACTCTTCAAACCAGACACAAACACTCCAGCTGAAGTACCTCCACACAAATGAAGTCATCACCTCTTTCTCTCAAACCAGCCCTTGCACAGGGCAGGGAAAACCACTGCTTCATCGCAGATGACTAGCGTTCTCCTGACAAACATGCCTTTTTGGACTGCTGAGCTTTTACTTTTCCTACCTTTTTTGAGAGGACTAAAATCCATCTACGTAGTGCAGTTTTAAGATACTATATTAGGCCTTAAAATACCAGGCAGAAATGCTTAAGAATGAATTATGCATACAGAACAACAACAATTCATTGAAGTATGAGAGAATTTACCGTAAGTGATAAAAAAATCACTACACCTTTCTAAGCTGTCCTTTCTGAACCAGACTATTTGGTTAGTAATCTTGAAAGACTTCCTGGTTTTACATAAGTGGAGGATATCCTTAATCCTGACCTGTCAGAGCCTGGTCAGGGTACCCCTGGCGAAATCGTTCTGCCCCTCACACCGCTGCACTCGTGGTGGCTAAAGGAGTCAAACACACGGGGACAGCAAACACCTGAGGAAGAACAGCAAACACCCGAGAATGCCATGACCTGTGCCTGGGACTGCTCCCTGTTGGTGCCGCCGCGGTGTGTCAGGAGCCGCTGTTCCCGGGCCGGCGGTGCCCGCAGGGGCACGGGGCGCTGCTCCGGCCCGGGCACGGCCACACACACACACACACACACACACACAGACACTCCGGGCTCTGCCTCCGCCGCTCCGGCACCGCCTTCGGCAGGCCCGTCCGTGCCGGGCGCGCCGGCACCGCCGACACCGCGGCAGGTTTAGGGAAAACAGGAGCGGGCTCTGACCCTGCCCTGGGGCAGCGGCCACCGGAGCAGCCTCAGCGCCGCGTCCCGCCGGAGCCACCGCTCCAGAGTTCCCCTCCCTCCGTGTGCAGCCCGCTGTAACGCGCAGCTGTCGGGGTAACCCGATGGTTATCGCGCCCGCTCAGCGCCCCTGGGGCTCTCCTGCTCTCCGCCCGCCGGACCCGCGCTGCAGACGGGACGCGCCTCGCCGCCACGGGTCCTTCCGCGGCGCCGGCAGCGCCTTACCTTCGTCCGGCGGAGAAGGAGGGAGCGGGAGGGCGGCGGCGGGCGGCCCGCT
>JAWWMP010000079.1:8553-28781 GCA_035047865.1 Dendrocincla tyrannina | reverse complement strand
CCCACCACAGCCCATCCTTCTCCCAAAATCACAGGAATTTCTTTGCCAGTGAGATCCCAATCCCTCTGCCCCAGCTGTAGCATCACAGGACTTCTGGTGTGCCCTGTGCAGGGCCAGGGGCTGGACTTGCTGACCCGTGCAGGTCCCTTCCAGCTCAGGATATTCCAGGATTCCAAGCTGGCACCATCGTTGTGTTGCTTCCCTTGAAGCTAAAAGTGGGACACACCTTTCCTCCCCAGGAGCCACCACACGCCAGATGTGCCCTGTCCTGACACATTCCCATTTGAGAAGGAAAAATAGGGAGGACATTCCCTGCCACCACTCCTGCAAAGCCTGCAGTAACAGCATTCCAGGTGCTCTCCAGGCACCTGGACTCTCCCCAGAGCAGGTGGTGAGCAGGCAGCTCATCCCGGGAAGTGCTGACTGTGGTGCTGAAGTTAACATTCCCCCTGCTTACTAAGGGGCTTTTCCTCTTATTTCAGGAAAAAGAACTGGGAAAGAAGGAAAACAAGACTTGCAGGCTGGTCCCTCCTCCAGGCAGGTGTGACAGCTCCCAGCACAGTGACCAGCTGCCTCGAGGCACGAGGGGCTGCCTGAAGTGTCACTTCTGTAAATTATTAGCCAGAAAGGCACCAAAACTGCATCATTTTGGTGCTACAGTACTATCACCTTGTGTTACTTTCCCCAAAATTATAGCAGTGTGTAAACAAGGCACATGGAGAGACATTTTTCCACTTAGAGAAAAAAAATAGGAAGGAAATGATGATTTCTCAGATCTTTTTTGCTGTTTGTTCCCACTGATGCTCCCTGACACATGAAAGCAGGGACAGCCTTGGGAAAGTGGCTGCTCCTCCTGCAGCCCATCCCGCTGCCAAAGGGTTGTCCTTGGGTTCATTTGCTCTTCCCTTCTAAATCTGTTCTTTGTACTTGTACCTTCTTATATAAACATGAACTGGGAGGAAAAACCAACACTGCTGAGAGCCAAGGGGACAGGGAAGGAGGTGACAGCACAGAGCTAAAAACCACCAAGAAAATCTTATTAACATAGAATTCTGGAATCCTGGAATGGTTTGGGCTGAAGGGACCTTAAAGCTCACCCAATTCCACCCCCTGGGCCTCCAGTCTGGAACAGAGAAAGCACAGGCTGATGGTGACATCCCTCACTTTAATTGCTCATTCCCAGTGCTATCAGAATCACAGGATCACACCATGGAATCCCAGAATGGTTTGGGTGGAAGGGACTTGAGGGATCGTCCAGTCCCACCCCTTCCATGGGCACGGACACCTTCCACTAGCCCAGATTGCTCCCACCTCACCTTGGACCCTTCCAGGGAAGGGACATCCATGGAATAACCCGTGCCAGGGCCTCCCCACCCTCACAATTCCTTCCCAATACCCCACCTAACCCTTGAACTCCAGAAAGCCCTGGCTCCCTCCCACTTGCTCCCACCTGTGTATTCCACCTCCACGTCTGCCAGAGCCTTGAGGGTGTTCTCGTAGGACACCTCGCCCCTCTCCTGGGCGCCCACGCGGTCGTACACCAGCTTGGTGCTCTCGGTGAGCTCCACAGCCATGGCCTCGATCTGCTCGGCCGTCAGGTCCCAGCGCAGCTGGTTGGCCACGAACCGAGGGGTCTGGCTGTCCACGACATTCCCTGGGTGAGCGGGGAGGGGGGAAAGAAAAAAACCAGGCTGGGAGATGTCGCTGGAAGGGAAATCCGGCTGCGATGGAAAGCGCTCAAATCGAAGCCCAGCGCCACGGCGGGGAGCCGAGAATGTGCGGGCGGATCAGCTCGCAGGCGCTCTCTCAGAAACCCGACTCCTCCTGGCAGGTGCCCGTGCCCCGGGGCCGCGGCCATGCCCTGCCCGGGGACAAGGCCCGCGGGCCGCGGAGGTGACCCGGCGTGGGGGCGAGCAGGACGGCCCTCCCCGCAACCCCATCCCTCCGCCCTCCTCGCCAGCCCGCCGGTACCTGTGGGGGGGGCCATGCCGGGGGTGCCGGGGGTGCCGGAGGGCCCCGCGCTGCTGACGAGGCCGGGAAGAGACCGGGCCGGCGCCACGCACCGAGCATGTGCCCCGACCGGAGAGGCGGGCGGGGACAGCGGGGCATTATGGGAGCCTGGAGGACCGGGCCGCCCCCGCCTTGCCCTGGCCGCACCGGGGTGGGCCGGCGGGGGCGGTGGCGATGGGGAGGGGGCGAGGGCGGCCCGGCCCCACCGCGACCCTCGGGGCCGGCCCGGAGCATCCCCGCCGTCCCCATGGCAACGGCGCGTCTCTATGGTACCCACGGGGAGGGGGCGTGGTCTCAGCCTGGGAGGGTCAAGCCCCGCCCCCACCTGCCATATATGGGAAGGA
This sequence comes from Dendrocincla tyrannina, assembly GCA_035047865.1. NCBI lineage: Eukaryota > Metazoa > Chordata > Aves > Passeriformes > Dendrocolaptidae > Dendrocincla > Dendrocincla tyrannina. Next base: position 26,427 of record JAWWMP010000079.1, on the reverse strand, counting down.
TGGGCGTGGCTTCGTCGGCGCAGGCGCGCCGTGTGGCCGGCGCATGCGCAGTGCGCTGAGCGCGCCCCGGGCCCAGGCGAGTGTCGGGGCGTTCCGGTGAGCGGGAACCGGGGCCGGGCCGGGACCCGCCCGGGATACCCCCGGATACCCCGGGACACGGCCCTGGGAACTGCCCACCCCCCCCTCCGGTCCCGCCGGGAACAGCGGGACGGCCACCGGAGGGTACCGGGGGGGCACCGGCAGCGGGGCGGTGCAGGGAGTGGGGGGGGATATACCGGGACAGGGTTGTGCCCACCGTTCTCTTGTCCTGCCGGGTTGTGCTCGCCGTGGGGAATGGCCCGGACGGGGGGATACCGGGGGGTACCGAGGGTACCGGGACGGGGGCCACTGGGGATGGACCGGGGGGCACCGGGACCAGGGGTACCGGGACCGGAGGGGATTGTGTAGGGACCCCCACTGGGAATCACCCTGCCCGGTCCCGCTCTGGGACTGGGGAGTACTGGGGGATACCGAGAGTACCGGGGGCGGGGGGCACGGGGGCTGTGCGGGGATCCCCACCGGGAATTGCCTTGCCCGGTCCCGTTTTGGCACCGGGGGATACCGGGGGTGCTGGGGGTGGACGGGAGGGCACCGGGATCGGAGGGGACTGTGTAGGGACCCCCACCGGGACTCACCCTGCCCGGCCCCGCTCCGGTACCGGGGGTGTGTGCAGGCTCTCGGTGCTGCCCCGGTGCCCGCCGGTGGGTTGGGCCGGGCTCAGGTGGGCTGGGCTCAACTTCAAGTCCTTTTAATTTCCTTTAAGCGGCCCTGGCTGTGCCACAAACCCAGTTAAGGCTCGGGGGGGGGGCGGGCGAGGAGCTGCATCCCTTGTCCTTCAGCACCGGCCCTGCTGCGGGCCCGGGGAATTCCCGGCCCCGGGCGGTGCTTTCGGGGGGTTCTTTGCTTGGGGGGCTCCCTCCCTTTCCCTGCCAGCCCTGAAGCCCCAGCTCTGCCCCCAGGGTTTGGTTTCAGAACCAGTTTCTGCTCCCGGGAGGAGAAAAGTGGGAATTCTCGGTGGGTTTGTGTGTCCTGCTCCAGGTGTTTTGGTCCCTTAAATTCCTGCAGCAGCTTTGCTGTGTTTCCCCTTGGCAGGATTGTGCTGAGCAGGGGGTGAAGCCAGAGAATTCCTAAAGGGAATTCTGGCTGCAGCTTTTGGAGTCTTTGACCAGCCCTGAACACTCCTTTATCCCCCAAATCCACCCCTGGGGTCCTGAACAACTCCCTTATCCCCCAGAATTCATCCCAAGGGAGAACCGCAGCAAAACCCTTTGACTTCTGCTCTATCAAGCCATAACTTTTCCCTTTCCAGGTGTTTTATTTTTTGGGGGGGAGTCCCAAGGAGTGCAGCCCAGCCCCTCAGAGCCTCCCAGCATGGCAGACCAGAAGCGTCTGGCCTTCTCCATCATCCAGTTCCTCCACAACCAGCTGCAGAATGGGAGCATGTCCCCCGATGCTCAGGAGAGTTTGGAAGGTGGGTGGGTCCACCTGGGCCTCTCAGGGCAAAACTTGGGGAAATTTGGGGTGGTTTTCCTGTTTTCTGCCCCTGGCTTGGCTGTGCTGATCCTGACACCAAACCCCCAACCCAAACTGGAGTTGATTTGTCCCTTGGGGAGGTGTCCAGGGGTGCTGATTCCTCCTCTGCTTTCTGAGCTCTTTCAAAAGCAGATTAGCTGCAGGCAGGGATGGACCTGGGGTCAAAAACCTCCCTGACCCCAGGCTGGAGACTTACAGGGTTTATCTGGAACAAGGTGGAGGGGGAAAGGAGGATTTTGTGGCTGTAGGGGAAGTGTTTTGTGTTTGTGGAGTGTTTTTCCTGTTGTGCCCTCAAAATGTTGTTCCCCAGGGTTTATCCAGGCTCTTTCAGAGGCAAGGAGAGCACATGCCTCTTAAAAGGTCTCCTTAAGGAGCTTAAGGTTTAGTCCTTGGCTTGTGCATTTGTCCCAGTGAGAGGAGCACAGGCACCTCTGTGGGGTGGGGGGACATTCCTTGGGGTTGGGTGCCTGGAGAGGGGAATTCCTGGTGCTTTGGGGCTGTAAAATGTGGCAGGAGAGCTCTGGAAAGCTGAGCTCTGTTTTTACTGGGAACACCTTCCCAAATGGGTTCCTGATGAGGGAGGAGATGGGTTGACACCTCTGTGTGGTCACAGCACTTCCCAGAGCAAGTGGAGTGTGTGGATCCCTCCTTTCCCACCCCCAGCTCTGGGAATGCACATTCCCAGCTGTGGGAATGCTGGTGCAACTCCAGCCAGATTAAGTTCTCTCCCCACCAAGGAGTCCCTGAGAGGGTGGGAGTTGGGATTGACTCCATTCAGGAGCCTGATACCCAGAGCTGAGCTTTGGGCAAAATTTTATGGATATGTGGGAAATGTATGGCTTGGGGGGTTTTTTCCTGTTGTTTTAGGGAAATCCCACTGCTGAGGGACAGGGATGGGTATTTAGAGTGGGGAAAGATAATTCCCTCCCTCTCCTTGTCCAGTGGCCATCCAGTGCCTGGAGACAGCATTTGGGGTGTCCATGGAAGACCAAGGCCTGGCTGTGTCCCAGACTCTTCCCGAAATATTCGAGGCTGTGGCAGGGAAGGTGAGTGAGTGCCTTGAAATGTGCTCTGAGTTTCCTTCCAGGCAGCCCGAGCACTGAGAATTCATGGGGGGGGCTGCTGCTGTGGTGGGAGGGAAATGTTTGGGATGCTTGGCAAGGGGGAGATGTGGGACAGCTCCATGGGAATCCTTATCTCAGCTTCTCCCTTTCCCTGGAAGGAGCTGGAACACACCAGGACAAATTCAGAGCCTGTCACCCCCTCTGAGGATGACGTAGCTGAGGCTGAAAGACTCAAAACTGAAGGTAACACCCCCTGGAGCTGGTGGGTGATGAGGTTTTCCTGGTGACTGGGAGGGAATCTCAATTCCCTGGCCCCTGGGGAATGCTTGGAATGGGGAGACAAAGCAAATGGGATCGACCCTCCTGTCTCTCTGTGCTCCAGCAGTGTGGGGAGGCTGGCACAGTTTTGCTGCCTGGAAATGCTGGGTTGTCCTTTTTTTTTCCTATCCCAGGAAGCCCCTGGGGTGTGGGACGTGGATCTGTGGCCTCTTGCCTTGGCTTGTCCCTGTTTTTTCCCTTCCTAATGAGCCTTTCCCCCATGTTTTTAGGAAATGAGCAAATGAAGGCAGAAAACTTTGAGGCTGCTGTGTCTTTTTATGGAAAAGCCATCGAATTAAACCCAGCCAATGCTGTGTATTTCTGCAACAGGTACTGGAGCAGCTTCCCCAGGGCCTCACCACTTAAATCCAAGACTCCTCAGTGGTCAAAAATCCCTTTTTTAATTCTCCTGTGGGTTTCTTGTTCTGTTCCTGGCTCACTGTGTGCTTTGAGCTCATGATAACACACTTTCCTGTGCCTCCTGGAATCTCTAGATGGGATGTGGGTGTGGAAATGACCTTTATTAGGCATTTGAGGAGATAAGGAATGCCAAGAAATAGTGTCTGCTTCCCTGCAGTTATCTCTGAGTGGGATGGAGAGGCTGTATTGGGAATAAGGGAGTGCAATGAGGCAAATTGAAGGCTCATTACTGAGAATTATGCAAGCTGGTGTGTGCAGAACTGCACGTGGAAGTGGAATTTCATATTCTTCAGTTCCAAGAAGCGTTTGGAAGTTGGTGGGAAAATAATAGTTGGATAAAACAGCCTCTTGAGTGGGGATTTGATTTGATGACCTGCCTGTTGTGGGCACACAGGCTGGCTCCAGGGATAACACACATTAAGGGTGTGGGGAGGTGGGTTTGGGGTGGAAACTGGTGCTTTTGGCTGAGCCCTGTGTGAGAGTCACTGCCATGAGGTTTGGGGCACAGTTGTGAGGTTGTGGCTTTAAAACCAGTTTTCCCTCTATGTGGGATGTGGGGGAATGGATGGAAATAGTTGTTGTGGCTGGGAAATTGGGGGGGTCAGGGAAACAAGAGACCCCTGTGTGCCTCCCTGGAGCTCAGGCTCCTCTGGGAATGTCACCAGGAGGAATAAGAGCCTGGATATGTTTCATGAAAGAATCCCAGGGCAGAGCGTGGAGCTGAGGGTCAGGATTGCTCACTGGGATGGGTTTAGGTCAGACTCACACTTGGTTTTGCCCTGAGGGGGAACAGGGGAATTTTCCTCAGCATTTTCCAGCTGTTCAGTGTCTCCTGCCCCTCTCTCTCCCTTCCCCTGCAGAGCTGCTGCCTACAGTAAACTTGGGAATTATGCAGGAGCAGTGAGAGACTGTGAAAGAGCCATAGGCATCGATCCCAACTACAGCAAAGCCTATGGCAGAATGGGGTGAGTCACAGCAGGATTGGTGCTGGGGTTCTGATCCCTCAGCACCTGCTGGCAGGGGGGCAGTCAGTGTGCTCTGCCCTGCAGGGCCATGGAAAAAATTCCTGGTGTTCCAGCTCTGGGGGGTGGAGGGAGGCTGGAAGGGCTTATCTGACTCTGTGACTTTGGTTTTTTTCCCCTTCCCCAGCCTGGCCCTCTCCAGCCTAAACAAACACACAGAAGCTGTTGTTTACTACAAAAAGGCTCTGGAGCTGGATCCAGACAACGACACATATAAATCAAACCTTAAAATAGCTGAACAGAAAATGAAGGAGACTCCCAGTCCGGTAAGTTGTGGAATTCAGTCATTAATTAAGGCTTTAGAAAGAGGTTTCTTCGCTGTAAAAGCCACAGGTGCTGTTGGCAGGGGCTGGTGGGTGCTGAAATTGCAAATTTTGGGTGCAGATTGAGTGGAAATGGTCAGTGATCCTGTTGGAATATTCCAGTAAAACCCAGAGAAGGAGACTTCTCCTCACAGTCACCTTGGGCTTGTTTGAAGCAGCTGGAAAATGAGACTGATGAGGGGTTTAAAACAACTTTGCCTTAAGCACCTTTTTTAATTAAATCACTGCTGGATCCAGCTTTATTTTCCCAGAGACCTGTTGGCAGTACCAGAAGTGATTTTAGGGGGCTTTTTTTTCTTAAAAAGGTGGTTTGCTTGGAAAAAAAAAACCCTGGAAGTTTCCCAGGCAGGGAGCTGCTGGCTGCACTGCTGACCTGCTCCAGGCAGGAATGTGTTAGTTGATCATTTTGGAGGGGATTTTCACTTTCCAAAGACATTTCCAGTGCAGGGGTGAGGGAGGGAGGTGTTTAATTTGGGAGCTGGGTCACGGAGGAGGAGGAAATCATGGAAGAGGCTCTGTGAGGCTGGATGTGACCTGAGGCTTTTCAGAGGGATCTGGACAGAGCTGCTTCCCTGTGTCAGGGCTTAAGGGCTGGATTCTGGATCCTTCCAGTACCGAAAAAAAAGATGGGGAGGGACTTTTTATGAGGGATGGAGTGCGAGGACAAGAGGGAATGGCTTCCCATGGGCAGAGGGCAGGGTTAGGTGGGATTTTGGGAAGGAATTCTTGGCTGGGAGGGTGGGGAGGGACTGGCAGAGGGTGCCCAGAGAAGCTGTGGCTGCCCCATCTCTGGAAGTGTCCAAGGGCAGGTTGGAGCAACCTGGGCTAGTGGAAGGTGTCCCTGCCCATGGGGGGTTCCATGATGTGATCCTGTGATTCTGCTAACTCTGGGAATGAAGTATTAAAGAGAGGGGTGTCACCACCAGCCTGTGCTTTCTCTGTTCCAGACTGGAGGCCCAGGGGGATTCGATTTGGCTGGTTTGCTGAACAACCCAGGCTTCATGAGCATGGTAAGTGCAGGCACAGCTCCCAGCTGGGCTGTGGAGGATGAAATTCATCCCTCAGGATGTGGCATGGGGAGCTCTGGTGTCTCTTCAGCTGTGTTGTCACTGCCTGATTTCAGTGTTGCTCTGGGGAAGCTGCTGGTGTTTCATTAAGCTCCTCAAATGAAAAGCTGGTGATTTATTCACAGGTTCTGCATTAGAGCCTGTTCTGGTGCTCTGCTCTGCTTCTTTTTGTTCTTTTGCTCTGTTTCAAAGTCCTTCTGCCTTTGTGGCTGAGTGGCACAACATCTGCACACCCACCCAGTCACTGACTAAACTGGGTGTTGTTTTTTCTCCTCTCTTCAAACAGGCATCCAATCTAATGAACAACCCACAAGTGCAACAGCTGTAAGTTGGATCTTGCTTGTATTTCCTCTTGGAATTGCTCATTTGAGGCTCTGTGTGTGCTTGGCATTTGCTGCAGGTCTGGGCTGGAGGGAGCTTTGGGGCAGGGAGCCTTCAAACCAACCCAGTCCCCTGAGCTGGTGTGTTTTGGGTGCTCTGGGTTGTGTTGAAGAGGGATTTTAGTGAAATATTTGCACAGGGAGGCAGGATTGGTTGTGGCTCTGGAATTGGGTTTGGGGAGCTGGGGATCTTTGGCTCTGCCTGGGGACAGGATTTCACAGCTCCTTCTCTGTTGGAATGGGAATATTCCCATTCCTGGGTAAGAGGATCAGCTCACAGTGTTTGTGAGATGCTTAGATAATGGATAAAGGGAGAAAATTCAGGAGGCCCAGACCATTCCTGACCCTCCCTTTGGAGCACAGGGAGGTGAGACCCTGTGGAGCTCATCCTGTGATTTTTGTATGACACAACCTGGCTCCCCATTTGCTTCTGCCTCACCTTGCACTGCTTTCCCAGCTGGAATTTCCCTCTGGATGCAGCCTGAGGGCTCCTAAGGCTGTTCATGCTGTCCTATCAGTGAGTCTTTGCTACAGAGCAAGAAAAGAGCTGGTGTGAGGAAGGGCAGGGTTTTAATTCCAGAAACACAACACAAGGCAGTGTTTTAATTCCAGAAACACCACACAGGGATTGCACATGGAAGGGGATATCTGGGAACACAGTAACTGACACTGTTAGGAGTATTTTTACTTCCTGGGCAGCTTAATGTTCATTACTCCTCTGCAGTTAATGAATTAAAAGTCACTGCAGGAGATTCCATAATCCCTAATCCATGGGGTGGGAAGGTGCTCCCATTCCTTGATGCTCCTGTCCCAGTGTAAACCAATTAATGTTGGGGTCTTTTCCTGCTCTGACTCTTCTCCCCACAGCATGTCTGGGATGATTTCAGGTGGCCACAACACCATGGGAGCCACAGGCACCAGCCCCTCCACCAACGACCTCGCCAGCCTCATCCAGGCGTGAGTGGGAACTGAAGCTCCAGGGCCTTGGAACAGGAATTTGGGGGTGGCCAGAACCTTGGCTGAACAGTTTGGGAGGGGTTTAAAATGTTGGGTGAAGTTTTGAGTGTTCTGGGTGATGGGAACTGTTGGTTGAGTCGAGTTTTGGGGTTCTGACCAGAAAAATAATCCTTGATTTAAGACTTGGGGGGGTTTAAATATTGGGTGAAGTTCTGGGTGATGGGAACTGTTACTTGAGTAGAATTTTGGGGGTTTGAGCAAAGACAAAACCTTGATTTAACAGTTGGGAGAGTTTTAAATGTTGGGTGAAGTTTTGGGTGTTCTGGGTGATGGGAACTGTTAGTTGAGTAGAGTTTTTGGGTTTTGAGCAAGAAAAAAAGCCTTGATTAAGAATTGGAGAAAGTTTAAATATTGGGTGAAGTTCTGGGTGATTGAAACTGTTGGGTGAGTAGAATTTTGGGGTTTGAGCAGAACCTGAACCTTAATTTAACAGTTGGGTGAGATTTAAATATTGGGTGAAGTTCTGGATCATTGGAACTGTTGATTGAGTGAAGTTTTGGGGTTTGAATAGAAGAAAAACCCCTTAATTAAATAACTGGATGAGATTTAAACATTGGATGAAGTTCTGGGTGTTTTGGGTGATGGGAACTGTTGGTTCAGTGAAGTTTTGAGGGTTGAGCAGAAGAAACCCCTTGATTTAAAAGCTGGGGGAGGTTTAAATATTGGGTTCCCCAACATCCCTGGGTGTTTTGGTGACGGGAACTGTTGGGTGGAATCGTGACTGTGGAGCATTTCCAGCTCCAGGCTGTGCTGGGGAGGTGAGAGCTGTGGTCCCACCCGTGTCCCCTCCCTGTGTCCCCTCCCTGTCCCTCAGGGGTCAGCAGTTTGCCCAGCAGATGCAGCAGCAGAACCCTGAACTAATAGAGCAGCTCCGGAGCCAGATCAGGAGTCGAACTCCAAGTGCCAGCAATGAAGACCAGCAGGAATGAGCTCTCCAGGTGAGATTCCAGCCAGGAATGCTGGGCAAGCTTTGGGGGGGATTTAATTTGATTGATTTTTAATGTGTTTGGTGCTTTAATTGAGCCATTTGGGGCCTCTCTGGGGCTCTGCAGGGCTGTGCTCAGAGGGGTCAGGGACACCTTCTCACCCCCTGGGGACTCACAGACCAGTTGGGTCCTCGTGGTTAAAATGCCAAGTGGTTCAACCTCAGGAAAAAATTATATAAAAGAAAGAAAATTATCAAAGTTCTTTTACTGAGTGGGTTTTTTTATGAAAGGAGTGTGTTTTCTACTGAAGACATTTTTTTCTGAAGTTTTTTTTAACTAAGGGAGGTTTTTCTCTACAGGTTTTTTTTTCTGCTAAAGGAGTTTTTTACTGAGGGAGTTTTATTATAAAGGAGGGGGTTTTTGTTAAAGAAGTTATATTTTTTTACTGAAGGAGTGTTTTTAAAACTGTTTCTTTTTACTAAAGGAGGGAGGTTTTCTTGATAAAGGAGTTTTTTGATAAAGGAGGGTTTTTTTACTAAAGAAGGTGTGTTTTTTTACTGAAAGAGGTGTTTTTTCTAAAGGGTTTTCTCTTTGCTAAAGGTTTTTTTATTAAAGGAGTGGGGGTTTTAGGAAAGTTTCTTTTACTAAAGGAGGGATTTTTTTACTAAAGGAATTCTTTATTACCAAACTTCATTAAAAGGGCTCAACTTCCTTCCCTCCCAGCCTGAGTTTCCCCCTTCTCTTCTCCCTCTTTCCACAGCCCAGCCCGGGGGGATCTTTGGTGTTTGCTTTAAAAACTGGAAGCCACGTGCGTGTTGCCATTTCTTCAGTTGGAAGTGTCCAAGAGGGGGGAAAAATATCATGGAAAAAAAAAAAGAGAAAAACCAAAACCAAACCCCCAACCCCCTTTCTTTGACTTGCATGTTCCAGACAGACTCACTTTGTCCCCAGTCCTCGGCCCTGCTCCTCCCTCTCCCCCTTCCCATTAATCCTTCTCCCCCCTGGAAGAGCCAGCAGGCTGAACACAGACCAGCATCGAGGCTTTCTCTCAAGACTGGGGGCACCCCATGGATAAAATTCCATGGGATTTGCTTCCCTTGGGGATGTTTTTTAACCCCTTTCCAAAGCACCGGCGCTCCAGGACTCCTTTGCTTTTCCTGCCCTCCCCATGGGCCACTTCCAAGAAGTGTTGAAATCCCCTCTGCCAACCCGATCCTGCCACCCTCATGAGATGATGTTTGACCTCTCTGGAGATCCTGGGATCTCGTGGCCTCCAGGAATAGGGATTTGGGTGAGATGAGCAGGACTGCATTCCCCACTCAGGGCTGGGGCAGCTTTGCCAGCGGCGTTATCCCGGGAGTTTGGTGCTCCCCTCTCCCAGGTAAACATGGGAAGGGTTGGGATGGGACAGGCACAACATCCCCACGTGCCCCTCGTGCACTTTTTGGGGCTCCTTCTCCCAGAAAATCCTGGCAAAACTTCAGTAATTCCAGCTGGGTGGGAGCCAGCGGGGTCGGGTGGGCAAACAGGGGAGACAAAGGGGGGTTTTTAGTGTTTAAAAAGGAGTTTTTTTGTTGTTTTTCTCCTTGGATTTTTTGGGTTTTAAACTCTTTGCTGCATGTAAGAATCAACCTGGCTGACTGTGCTCGTGTAGGAATAGAGGGAAGAAATCTTTGGCTCATGGAATCGAGGCTGCAGGAGGCACCTCAAGCTCTGCCCTGTGTGGAGAGCAGAGACTTTTCCATCCACTCAGACTTGGGTTTCGAGCAGATTTTGGGAGCAGAGGGGGCCGTGGGGGGAGCGAGCAGGGATGTTGGGAGGAGAATTCCATGGAAAACTGATGTGTAAATGCTCCAGGCAGTAACTGTGGATCCTGTCACTTGTGAGGAATAAAAATGTTTGGACACTTTGGTTGGGAATCCCTCGTGCCTGGGCGGCTCAGGGGGCTCATTTCATTTCCTTCTTCCCAGGTTGGTTTGTTCTTCCCAGGTATTTTTGTCCTTCCCAGTTTTCTTTTTGTTGTTTGTTCTTCCCACGTTTTCTTTTTATCTTCCCATTTTTTTTCCCCTGGGGGTTTTCTGTTCTTCATGATTTTTTGTTCTTTCCAGTTTTTGTTTTTCCCAGTTTTTGGGGTTTGTTCTTCTCAGGTTTTTGTTGTTGTTGTTCTTCCTGGTTTTCTTCCCACTTTTCTTTTGTTCTTCCCACTTTTCTTTTGTTCTTCCCACTTTTCTTTTGTTCTTCCTAGGGGTTTTTTTGTTGTTTGATCTTCCCATTTTTTTCTCCCGGGCTTTTTATCCTTCCTGGGTTTTTGTTCTTCCCAGGTTTTGCTTTTCCCAGTTCTTGGGAGTTTTGTTGTTCTTCCCAGCTTTTTTGTTCTTCCCACTTTTTTTGTTCCCAGTTTTCTTTTGTTCTTCCCACTTTGCTTTTGTTGTTGTTCCCAGCCCCTCGATGCCTGCTCTTCAACTTTCCTTCCCCACTGCCCCCATTCCCCAACTCCTCCTGGAGCCGACAGCACAAAGAATGGAATTCTATGGAATTCTATGGCATTTTTATCTCCCTTTCAGCTCTCCCAGGGGCCTCCCCTGGCTGCAGTTTGCCCAGTCTGACCACCAGCCGTGGGGAATCCACAGGAGCAGGGGCCGGCGGGGTGGAGGGCGCTGTCCCGGGCTTTGTTTTTCCCATTCCCGTTTTTCCCGGTTCTCCCGGTTCCCACCGATCCCGCTCAGCACCGGACAGCGCCCCGGAACCTTCGGCGCCGGGGGCGCGTTTCCCACGGACCTCCATCTGCTCGGGGGCGCGTTTCCCACGGACCTCAATCTTCGAGGCGCCCAGGCGGGGAGCGGGCGGCTTGATGGACAGCCGGCTCGGCCAATCAGCGGCCGGGCTTTCCCGCGACGACCAATGGGAGGGCGCCGTGGGCGGGCGCGCATGGGGCGGCCGGGCCGGGCGGCGAGCGGGGCCGGCCGTGAGTGGGGGGGGGGCGGCGGTTACCGGGGTAACGGGGGGCGAGGGGACACCGGGGGGCTTCGTGAGGGGATGGAGGGGCCCGGCAGGGCACGGGAGTCCCGGGGGTGCGGGGGGAGCCGGGGGTTTGGGGGGGAGGGCCCCGCTGGCCGGGTGAGGGGCGCAGGGTGGGTCCCGGCCCTGTGTGAGGGGCCCCGGCCTTGCCTTGAGGGGGCTCGGGGTGGGCCCTCGCTCAGTTTTAGGGGCGCGGGGTGGGGGTCTTGCTTGTGTAAGGGGCTGGGGCAGAGCCCCAAGCCCGTGTGGGGGCCGCGGGGTGGGTTCGGGACCTGTGTGAGGGGCTGGGACTCCTCCTCGCCTTCAGGGGGCTTGGGATGGACCCCAAGCCCGTGTGAGGGGCCTGGGCCCCCTGCCCACCTTGAGGGGCTCGGCCCCTTCTCCTCACCGTGAGGGGCTCAGGGTGGACCCCAACCCCGTGTGAGGGGTCGGGTAGGACCCCCCCACCCACCATGAGGGGCTCAGGGTGGATCTCAACCCCTTGTGAGGGGTCGAGTAGGACCCTCCTCCCCACCATGAGGAGCTCAGGGTGGACCTCAACCCCCTGTGAGGGTCTTCCCGGCTGAACACGCCCCCCCCGAGCCGCCCACCCCTCTCCCAGCTCCCCTTGTACCCCCTACCCCCATCTCTGCTCCCTTTTGGGGTGATCAAGCGGGTTTGCCCTGTGCTGGGGGCCTGGAGGAGCCCCCTCCCCATCTCCCCCTTTTCCAGGGTGACTGGGATGGTCTCAGGGGATTTCAGGGAAGGCTGTGGGAAAGGCATCCTGTTTGCAGCAGGAAAACTGGGATATAGGGTCTCAGAGATCAGAAAACCCTTTTGTTTTTCCTCCCACAGAGCCCTGCCTGCTTTGTGTAATATTTTTGGTCGCTTGGATGCCTCGTTATGAGCCACTAATCTGAGCAGTACCTGAGTTAATCCCGTGGCACAGCCTGGGTGTGAGTGCTGCTGCTGGAGGAGCAGACCAGGAGAACCACCAGGTATCCCTGAAGATTCACTTCCCACTCAGCTGCTTCCAGCCCCTCTCAGGGACACTGGTTGCAGCTGCTCCACCTGCACTCAAGGGCTTGAGGGTTTGGTTTGAGTTAAAAATGGGAAAAAAAGGAAAAGAACCGAGGTTAAGGGGTGTCTGGGTGGGAGCCAGGCGGGTTCTGGAGGGGTGAATTTCTTTCCTCGTGGTTGAAACCCAGGAGCTGATCCCTTAGTTGGGCTCAGGTGGCTCCCACAGCAGGCCTGGGTGTTTCCCTGTCCCAGTGTGGGTGTTTCAGATAAAACCTTGAAAAACTTGGCAGTTTTAGGGCAGCCCCACCAACTCCTCCCAGGCTTCAAAGCTACTTTTTAACAGTTTGACTTTTCCCTGCCGGTTCCTGCGGCTCATGAAGGAAAACTCCCTGTTTTACTCCCACCCACAGGTGCTGATCCCGGGAGCACCTTTCCCTGGGGATCTGTCAGTGCTCATGTCCCCTCTTTGAGCCTCCCTCAGGATGAGGATCGTGGTGGCCAAGGTGCTGTGCCTGCTGGGCATCTGTGTGCTGGTGCTGGCCGGGGCCCTGCTGCCCGTCAGGGTCATCGAGGCTGACCACGAGAAGGCCCAGCGCTCCAGGAAGATCCTGGCCCTCTGGAATTCCTTTGGAGGAGGTGTCTTCCTGGCCACCTGCTTCAATGCCCTGCTGCCTGCTGTGAGGGGCAAGGTGAGTGCTGGCCATCCCTGTGTCAGGGGCACCTGAGCCTGCAGGATCTCAGCCTTCCCAGATCCTGTTCCCTGTGGGAATGGGGGTGAGGGGTCTGTGCCCTGCTGGACATGAAGCCCCCTCAAACATCAGTGCTGTGCCTGGGGTCTCATGTGATGAGGGTGAGGTGTGTCCACCTCCCTGCCTGCTGCTGGCTGTCTCCTTGGGGTCACTGGAGATTTTTGGGAGTCTGTGGGGTGTGAGGGTCGGAATTCCATGGGTTTGGAACACTTAGCCACATATGGGGAGGGCAGAAAGGTTCCCTGTCTCACGACAAGGCTGGTGTCCAAGGGTGTTAAACCATCAGTTTGGTGTCTGTGTGGGGCTCTGTGAGCAGCATGGGAATGTTTCCCTTCAAAGGGATCAAAGTGATGGATTCACTGTGGGTCTTTTCCCCCTTCCAGCTGGATGAAGTTCTCAAGCAGAGCAACGTGACCACGGACTACCCGGTGGCCGAGACCATCATGATGGTGGGCTTGTTTGTGACGGTCTTCGTGGAGCAGCTCATCCTGACCTTCCAGAAGGAAAAGCCCTCCTTCATCGACCTGGAGACCTTCAACGCGGGCTCGGACGCCGGGAGCGACTCGGAGTACGAGAGCCCCTTCATCGCCTCTCCCCGGGGCCGTGCCCCTTACAGCACCCACTCCCACCACCTGAACATCCCCGAGCTCTCCCGCTCCGGCCCCCTGCGCCTGCTGGGGCTCGTCTTTGCCCTGTGCACGCACTCCATCTTCGAGGGCCTGGCCCTGGGGCTGCAGGAGGACGGCGGCAAAGTCATCAGCTTGTTCCTGGGGGTGGCCATCCACGAGACGCTGGTGGCCGTGGCCCTGGGCATCAGCATGGCCAAGGCCTCGCTGCCCCTGAGGGACGCGGCCAAGCTGGCCCTGGCCGTTTGCCTCATGATCCCGCTGGGAATCAGCATCGGGATGGGCATTGAGAGCGCCCAGAGCGCCGCCAGCAACATCGCATCCCTGCTGCTGCAGGGCATGGCTGGTGGCACCTTCCTCTTCGTCACCTTCTTCGAGATCCTGGCCAAGGAGCTGGAGGACAAGAGCCAGCGGCTGCTGAAGGTGCTGTGCCTGGTGCTGGGCTATGCTGCGCTGGCTGGGCTGGTGCTCATCCCGTGGTGAGCCGGGAGCCTCGGGAAGCAAAGCTCATCTCTCCCCTTCCAGCGGCGCCGGGATGAGCAGCCCCTCCCACTGCGGGGACGCCGGAGCTCAACGGGCAGTGGAGCAGCCCCGGCACAGGAGGTGTTTCCATGATCACCTGGAGGAGGAGGATTTCTTCCCTGTGTGCTCAGAGGGAGGAATATCCCAAGGGATCGTCCCTGCCCATGGGGCTGTGGAGATTAGCTGACAGAAAACGTTAAGGATCTGGTTAAAGGCTGCTTCCAAGAGCTCCTGGAGCGTGTGTGGCTTCCTGCAATGTCCACGATCTCCCTGTCCCTCCTTCCCCTTGCCCACACTCCAGAACAACCCAGGAGCCTGGTCTGTACACTCCGAGGAGGTGAGAGACAGGAATGGAGTCAGAGCAGGTGGGAGCAGGGATTGCTGGGCTGCACTAAGCTGCTTTCACTGGCTTAGTTTGGAGCAAAACCTGGTTCTAAGAGCTGCCAAAAATAACATCCCTGTGGGGCTCCGGCATTCCCGGGGTGCTGCTCCCTCCGGCACAGCTTCCTGTGCAACCACCTGGGGCTTGGGGTGCTTGGCATTCCCAGGGATTAATGGAAGAAATGAGGCCAGGCCCCTCTCCCCTCCTTCCTTCTCTGCATCTCATCCATATGCTGAGCATTCCCTAAGGAAAACCTCCAGCAGTGTGTTAACGTAGGGTTTGAAAATCATAGGATGAATCCCAGGATGAGTTTGGGTTGGAATCCGGGAATGGTTTGGGTTGGAATCCAGGAATGGTTTGGGTTGGAAGGGAACTTAAAGCTTTTTCAGTTCCACCCCCTGCCGTGGGCAGAGACACCTTCCAGTAGCCCAGGTTGCTCCAAGCCCCATCCAGACTGGACACTTCCAGGGATGGAGCAAATCCTTCCCTTATCCCTATCCATTCCATGGCACTCCCAGAGCCTGGGATCCAGGAGCTTGCAAGAAATGGGCAGTAACAATTTCCAGCATTAATATTTTAGGGGGGTGGAAAAACAACTTGTGTTTTCAGTGCTCTGCAGTGAGAGGGGTTGTGCATTCAGAGCAGGGGCTGCTCCCAAGGCTTTTCCAGAGGAATGGAGGGGTGGGAAGGGCTGCTGAGAGACACAAGCAGATCTCAGTGGCTGCACAGCAAGAGCCTCGGGGACGCTCCGTGTGCTGCTGATCCCCTTGGATTTGCTTTCCTGGGTGAGGAGCCGGGATCAGAGGCTGGAGCTGGGAACGTGCTCCCTCCCAGCTGCGTGACACAGCCGGGCTCAGGCAGGGGCTGCATTTTAATTACCCGGAGCCTTCGCTCCTGCAGCAGCTTCCGCCGGGCTCCTGGAAGCGCTGATGGAATTATAAAGGATGGCGCAGTGCCGGCAGCGGGAAGGAGGCGCGGAGCCTCCGCGGTGGCCCAGCTGCAGCATATGGAGGCAGCTGAGCATCATCTGACAGATCCTGGGGCTCGTTAGTTTAATTGCTGCAACATCCCCGAGTCAATTAATCTTCCTTTGAAAACCTGGAGTGGAGCGGGGGGAGGGCGGAGGGAGGTTATTTTGGGCCTGGGATGACACAAACGAGCAGGATGAGGAGAACGTGATTTGCCACGGCGTGTTAAAGCCTCAGGGCTGTTTCACCTCTCCTGGGGGGTGTGACATCGCTCCCTGGAGGGGTTCTCTGTGCCTAGGGGACAAGGAGGGAGAGATGACACCGGGCCGAGTGTCTCTTTTTGGGCTGTATCCTCCATTTCACACCCTCCTCCTGCTGGAGTTCGGGATCAGGGCTGCCCCAAGGCAGGGGGGCTGTGAAGTGCCGGGAGGTGCTGAGCTCCCCTTTCCTCCCCCTGCTGCCCTCGGGGGGTTTATCCACAGTGTCATCCCGTGCTCCAGAGTGGGTGTCAGAGCCAGAGGAGGCTCCCAATAAATTCCCTGCCCCTCTCCCCTTGCTGTCACTTGGTTTATTTGATGTCCCCCGTGGCTGCTCCGTGTCCGGCTCACGCGGCGGCTGCACGTGCTGAGCGCCCCCCTCCTCGGCAGCCAAACCCCCCTGTCCGGACCCCCCTCCCAGAGCCCTGCTGAGCTCAGAGAAGGGGACAGGACCCCCCCAGCACCCCGCGAGTGATTCAGCCCTGCGTGAGCAGCCGCCCCGTTGCGTCAGGCCTGGCGGGGAGCTGGGACTCAATGGATCGAGGAGGAGCCGCAGGAGAACGATCAAGGAAACTCATTCATTCCCTCTAACGAGGAGTATCCGCGCTGCGGGGGGACCGGGTGGGGGGCTGTGGCTGCCACCACGCCGGGCCCTGTCACCTCTCGGGGAGGGCTGGGGTCCCCGTGAGCCCCCCCTGCGCCCGTTGGGATGAGATGCCAGCGCGTGGGTGCTGCCATGGCCTGGTGCCTGGTGTCTGCTATTAATAGCAGCTGCGGATTTTAATTGCTGCTGCTCGGGAAGGGGGGGAAGCAGGAGCCCCCCTGGCCTGGTCCTGGCAGGCCCTGACTGTGACAGGGACCTTCAGAGCCCCAGGGCCACCAGTCACCTCCAGTCTGCTGTGACAGTGGTGCGACAGAGCTGGGGACAGTCACCCTCGGGCTGTTCTGGTCCCACTCAGGCACTGCAGGGGCCTCAGCCAGCACTTGGGGGTCCCACAAAGGCCCCTCTGGGCTTTTGGGGCTCTGCCATGAGGAGATGCCACCAGTTAGTGACAAAGACCCCATGTGTGTGTGGGCTCTTGGTCCTGGGCAGGGGTGGCACTGCAGCCTCTGTGTCCCCAAAGCCTGACCCTGTTGCCCAAGATACCCCCAAATGCCACGGGGGCTCACGGCACCCTCTGCCACCTGCACCCTGCCAGGCTGGGGGGTTGGCATCCATTTGTCCCATCCCTGTGTCCCCTGTCACCACCTGTCCCTGTGTACCTGGGCTGTTCCTCCTTGGGTCCATGTCCCCACTTGTGCCTGTGTCCATGTGTGTTTCCTGTCCATGTGTCCTCATTCCCAAGTACTCCTGTCCATGTGTCTGTGCATCTATCTGTCCCCATCCCCACATGTCCCCATCTCTCTCTGTGTGTCCCCATCTGTGTGTCTCCATCCAGTGTGTCCCTGTTTGTATGACCCCATCCCTGCTTATCCTTGTCTGTCTGTCCATCCCTACCTCTTGCCCCGTATCACCATCTGTGTGTCCCTGTCTGTCCCCATCCCTGTCCATGTGCCTTGTCTCCATCCCATTGTCCGTGTGTCCCTGTTTGTGTCTGTCTCTCTCCCCATCTCTGTCCGCATGTCCATGCATTTCCATCTGGTGTATCCCCATCCCTGTCCATGTCCCTCTATCCCCGTGCATCCCCATCTCTCTGTCCCTGTCCATGTGTACCTTTCCATTTGTCCCCATTCCTGTCCATCTGTCCCCATCCCTGTTGGTGTGTCCCTCTCTGTGCATCCCTGTCCATCTGTCCCCATCCCTTTGTCCCAGTCTGTGCGCTGCTGTCCATGTGTCCCTGTCCCCGTGTCCTGTCCATGAATCCCTATCCGTGTGTCCACATGCCTGTCTGTCTGTCCCGATCCGTGTCCAGGTGTCCCTGTCTGTGCATCCCTGTCTATCTGTCTCTCCTAGTCCCTGTCCATGTTTTCCCATCCCTGTCTGTCCCTGTCTGTGTGTCCCCATCCCTGTCAATGTGTTCCCATCTCTGCCCATGCATCCCTGTCCGTGTGTCCCCATCCCTGTCCATCTGTCCTAGTCCGTGCATCCCTGTCCGTGTGTCCCGATCCCTGTCCGTGTGTCCCCTGTCCATCTGTCCTAGTCCGTGCATCCCTGTCCGTGTGTCCCCATCCCTGTCCGTGTATCCCCGTCCATCTGTCCTAGTCCGTGCATCCCTGTCCGTGTGTCCCCATCCCTGTCCGTGT
>JAWWMP010000077.1:6380156-6452250 GCA_035047865.1 Dendrocincla tyrannina | reverse complement strand
AGGGTGGTGGGCACTGCCCAGGCTCCCCAGGGCAGTGGGCACAGCCCCGAGGCTGCCAGAGCTCCAGGAGGGTTTGGGTGATGCTCAGGGACACAGGGTGGGATTGTTGGGGTGTCTGTGCAGGGCCAGGAGCTGGACTGGATGGTCCTGTGGGTCCTCTCCAGCTGAGGGTATTCCATGGTGCTGTCAGTGCATCAGAGCTTTGTGCGGGGTGGGGAAGCACCAGCTGCCCCTGACCGGGGGCTAAAGCAGTGCTGGAAACCCGGGGGCAGGGGGGACTCGTGGTGGTGGCAGCAGGTTTGGGTGGGCAGGGCAGGGCCACAGCTCTGAGCTCCCACCAGAGGCTGCTTGAGCTGTGCCTGTCGGGGCTCTGGAGGTGCCTGAAACGGGGCTGCCCAAAGGGGGACTCAGTGAGGGAACTCTGGTGACTCACAATTAATGATGGCTTTTCCCCCCCCTGATTCCAAGGCTCTACTTTTGCCAAAGCCAAGCCTGAGATTCCCTGGACGTCTCTTACACGGAAGGGGATTGTGAGAGTTGTGTTCTTCCCCTTGTTCAGCCAGTGGTGGATACAGGTCACTTCCCAGAGGATTTTTACCTGGCTCCTGGTGCTCTACGTTATGCAAGGTGAGGGGAGGGAGCAGGCTGTGCCATAGTCCTTTTCCTGCAAGGAATGGGATGGCAGAAGACGTGTGGATGTGGTGCTTGGGGGCATGGGATAGGGGTGGGCTTTTCCAACCTTAGTGATTGTGTAGTCCATAAATTAAAGCATAAGGATCTTGCCTGGAACCTCCTTAATGTCCATTTTAAGCCGTGTGGCTCCAGCATTTGCAGAAATTAATAACAAAGCAGGGTAAAAGTAAATGCTAAGGACACAAGGAGTGGCTCAGGCTCTGATGCTCTGCCCTGGTGCCCTTTCCTCCTCCCCAGTGGTGGCAGTGGTGCTGTATTTGCTGGTGCCAGTGGTGAGTGCCAGTGAGGTGCTGGGGCCCCTGTGCCTCATGCTGCTGCTGGGGACAGTTCACTGCCAGATCGTGTCCACCCAGGTGAACAGACCTGCGGGGAGCAACGGGCTGAGCCGGCGCCGCAGGTGAGGGCGGGGCTGGGCTGGGCTGGGCCTGGGCCCTTCCCATGGCTGTGGCCAAGCTTCTCTGCAGCTTCTCCCTGTTGCACCTTCCTCCCCTTTCCCTTTTCCCTTTCTCCTTCCTCTTTTCCCTTTTTCCCCTTCCTCTTTTCCCTTTTTCCCCTTCCCCTTTCTCCTTCTTCTTCCCTTCCTCTTTTCCCTTTTTCCCCTTCCCCTTTCTCCTTCTTCTTCCCACTTCCCCCCTTTCCCTTCTCCTTCCTCTTTCCCTTCCCCCTTTCTCCTTTCCCCTTCCCCCTTCCTTTGCCCTTTTGCCCCTTTCTCTTCCTCCCCTCTCCCCTCCCTTTCACCCCTCTTTCCCCCTCCTTCCCCCTCCTTCCCTGATGTCCTGGGGGTATAGGTAGATCATCTGTTAATCCAATTGAAACTTGTTTTGTTTGGACACCAGCATTCTGTCTACACAGCTTAGGAAAAATAGTACCTCAAAAGCTGCTCAGATCTCCCTCAGATCTTTTAAGAAAACCCTAAAAGTCATGTATTGTACAAACTTGATCATCCTTTTCTTCAAAATCAGGAAATTACGCAAATCTGTGGGCGTGGATGGGAACAGTTGGTCTTCTGACAAAAGCAGCAAGGAGGAGCAGTCTGGCTCTGCATCAGTCCTTACCAATTTATCCAGCCTGCTCTTCCAAAGGAGGTATGTGGTCTGTGCTGCCTTTGGGCTGGCTGTGGTGCCACTGGGAGTGATGGGATGTCTGGAAACTGGAAGCACAGTGTGTGCTCTCACTGACATCCCCACAGCCTGCCAGCTGGCTTATTTAGAGGGAGAGCTTTCCTGGTAGGGTAGGAGGCTGGTTCCTCAGGAATATTTAGACTGTCCTTACTAGATCATATAAAATTAGATTAAGTAAAACCAAGCTTTAGATGAGTTGCAGAAAGTGGTAGAGCTTATTTGTCACTTATAAGTGACTTTGTTTGAGTGTGTGCTCAAAGGATATTGCTGTTCTACCTCATTTCCAGAAGCAATTGTGCCTTCTGGTTTAAGCTGCTTGGACAGTTGTCTCACTGTACCACCTTGCTTTTCTAAATAACTGAAGGAAAAGGAGAAGAAATTGTGTGGGATAATATTGTTTTCTCCTGTTTTCCTAGGTGAGTTTCTTGGTGCATTTTCAGCTGACAGGTCCTTTCTCTTCATGAGAACCTTTTGTTTTCTGAATTGCCTTCCCCTTGGTTTAGAAGTTACTATTAGAAGATACTATCAGAGTGAGGGTGAAGCAGATACAAATGTCTTCAACAGCCTCAGCACACAAAGACAATGATTTATCCCTTGGGTATCTTGTCTGATGCTGCATCTGTGTGGCAAGTGACAGATTAGGATGTTTTACCCCAAAGAGTAAAAAGTGTTTAATTGTATTTTCTCTCATAGGAACAGAAGAGTAAAGTTGGTAGCTGAGAAAGGGACGGAGACAGAGAGTGGTGTGAGTGCTGTGGGTGATGGCATTAAACCCAGGCAGGCCAGATCTGAGCACAGGCTGCTGCACTCCAAAGAGAAAAGGAAGCTTTCTGATGGGGAGAAGAGCCAGCAGGTACTGCCAGGGGGCATCCCTTGGAGGGCACAGTCTCACTGTGCTCTGTGTGCCCAGAAGTGTGGTGGTACTTCATGTATGGTTTGATCTAACGCAAGATGCTCCCTCCTGATCTTTGCCTGCATTTAGGGAACCTGAAACCCCTTTCTGCCCCTCACTGAACAGCTGATACGGTGCTGGTGCTTTGCTGTCAGCAGCTTTTCAGGGAATAGAATCCCAGACTGGTTTGGGTTGGAAGGGACCTTAATGTTCATCTCATACCCCCCACTATTCCAGGTTGCCTGGCCAAGTACATCACACTGTCTGTTTTACCAAGGTGCTCATTTAATCGTTGAGACTTCTGATCCCAAGATGTTCAGTTAAGGGAGAGGGCTGATAATGATTAAAAAGAAAACAAATGGGCAATTTTCAAAAGCAGTTCTGTAAAATCACTGGCCTTGCAAGCAGTTCCCCACAATATCCTTGCAGAGGGGAGGCAGGAGAGACTGAAACAGCCCTTGGGGAGGGGGAAAGAGCTAAAGCATCGTGACCTCTGTTGAAATCTCTGAAACACAGAGATTTGGGGAGTCACTTTGGAGGCTCCTCTGCTCAGTGGTGTTAACTCCCACATAAGGACCTTGGAATGGAATCTGTGTGGAGCTCTGTCATGCTGTGGCACCCCAACTGCTCTCTGTGAAGCATCTGGAGAGGGGCAGAGCTCTGTGCAGGGGGAACAGCCCAGAATTTCAGGTCTCTGAGCCACCAGCTCACAGATACCAGCAACCTTAAGCCCAGGAGAACAGCTGTAAGACATGGCCAAATGCTGCTGCCATCTCCTCCTCCTGCCCTTGCCCCAAATCCACTCCCACCCACCCCAAATCCCCTCTCGCTATATCTGAGGCAAGACAGGGATGGGGGAAGCAAGTTAGAATCTCTGAACTCTCCATGATGCCAGGTGTGTGTTGTGTGGGCATCACCTGCCTTTGCAGGAGGTGAGGGCTGGCTGAGGTGGGGCTGTGGCTGGGCTGGCCCTTTGTGGTGCCCCAGCGTGGCTGTGCCCTTGCAGGATGATGGCACCACCAGGGGTGGCATTTCAGAGGAGCTGTCGAGCGAGGAGGACGCTGAGGCCGTGGCACGGCGGGTGCTGCTCCGGCGGGGCGTGGAAGGGGCCTCCAGTGACAACAGCTACGAGGAGAAGCACAAGAGGCCTGTGGTGTCTCTGAGCCAGGCTGTCTCACAGGTACCCACAGGCACTTTGGGCCACTGCCCACACCTTTGGGTTTGTATGGACAATGAGCTGGTTTTCCTTTGGTTTTGGCAGGTCAAGCAAGCCCTGAAAGGTGCCAGAGACTCTGACAGTGTCGTGGAATCTGAACTGGAGTCCACCTTGTATGTTCAGGTATGGTCAGGGAGTGGAGAGAGGGAGCTTTCCTGGGCCTGGCCACTGCAGGGACATCCTCCCTGCCACACAGTAATGGGGTGGATTGGCTTGAAAGGAACCCTAAAGCTCATCTCCTTCCAGCCCCCTCCATCAGAACAGACTGTTACTAGATGGTTGTTCCTCAGAGTTTTCAGATACAGGGTGTGGCCTCCCTCCCTCGCTGCTCATGGGCAGCTTTGTAAACGTTGTTCAGAACTGTGCTGTGTTTAACAAATCCCAACCAACCAAACAAATAACTGTTGGCAGCACAGGGCAGTCTGAGCTGCCTCTAATTGCTCCTGTGGAATTGCTGCAGTTGCTCTTGTGGTTTGGAGGCAGTGCTGTGCAGTGGCTTTTAAGCTAATAAATTATGGGTTTAAAGTCACAGAATATCCCGAGTTGGAAGGGACCCACAAGGATGATTGAGCCCAACTCCTGTAATGGAGAAATAAATCTATTCTGGGATGTATACCCAGTCAATTCATTTGTTTTGCCTCTGCCACTTGCCCCGCCTGAAAATAAAATAGAAACATGGGAATATTAAATTCTAAATATGAAAATCTATAAATTCATGTAGATATGAAATCTTATGCAAAAGGCAGGAAAGTTTTTTGCATTTGAAGGAATAAATCAATTTTTATTTTATAAAGCTGGGAATAGAGGTGGGGAACTAATGGGAATCCAGGTGTAGAAACACTTCTTGCCCAAACCATCCCTAACATTGTCTTAAACCCATTGCAACTGGGAATCTCATCCCTCCGGGGAATCCCCATGGATGCTGGGAGGGAGGAGGTTTGGCCAGCTGGGTGTGGGGCTGTGCCGTGCCAGCATCACTGCCTTTCCAGGGCCCGAGGCCGTGCGTCGGGGCGGGGCCGCGGGGCTGCAGCGCCGGCCGCAGGGACTCGGAGAGCACCCGGCAGGACTCGGAGACCGAGGACATGCTGTGGGATGACCTGCTGCACGGCCCCGAGTGCCGCTCCTCCGGCACCAGCGACAGCGACGACTCGGCCAGCAGGGACCCCCGCAGGGACGCCAAGGAGGATGTTTTCCAGCAGGTCGGTTCCTCTGGAGCCAGGAGCTGAGAATGCTTTCCCCTTTCCCACCCCTCCTTGGCACGTGGGGTGAGCAGCCCGAACCTGGGTGAGACCATTGGGTCACACGGAAGTCTGGAGTGATCTAAACAGCATCAGTGATCGAGTCCCTCCTCCCCACTGGGGTTATTTGCACCACTGCTCACCCCCAAACTAAGTATTGCTCCCACATTTGGAATCCCCCCTCAATCTAAGGGCATTCTAGGAGGAAGCATTATTTAACAGCAGGAGCTGAGCCACCCTCTGCATCTCTCTCTCTTTTACAGAACCATTTGTTCTGGCTGCAGAACACCAGCCCAGCATCTGCCAAAGTGAGTGCTCTGATCTGGGAAGGCAATGACTGCAAGAAGGTGGACATGTCCGTGCTGGAGATCAGTGGCATTATCATGAGCAGGGTAAGGGCTGGCTGGCACTGCCACCCCTCCCTCACACTGCACAACTTACACACCCAAGCACCAGGGGCAGGATGAAACTGGGCCCTCTCCAGCTGCAGAGACAGTTGTCCCAAAAGTTAAAATTTGCCTAAAGGCCAGTTTAGGAGGTCTGTTGGAGACTGACCAGCTGATTATTGGGTTTTCTCTGCAGTGTGCTGAGTGTGAGGGTTTGATTAGTTATGGACTGATGGGTTTGGACTGGCATGGGTGGGATTGTTTTAGGCTCTGCCCTGTGAAGGGGAGGGGAACTGACTGCTTGGCTCAGTTGATGCTGCCACAACAACTGGCCTTTTCCTTGATGCAAAAGCCAGGTAATCATCCCATTTTTGCTCTTGCTTGCCAGGTTAATGCCCACCAGCAAGGAGTGGGGTATCAGATGCTGGGAAACATCATCACCATCGGATTAGCCTTCCTGCCCTTCCTCTACAGACTCTTCCGCACGGATAACCTGGAGCAGCTCTGCTCCATTTCTCTCAAGGAGCTCTTGTACATCTTCTGTGGGGCCCCTGCCAGCACCCCTGTCCTCATCCTGTCTGCCATCAACTTCCTGGAGAGGCTGTGCTTAACGTGGATGTTTTTCTTCATGATGTGTGTTGCTGAGAGAACGTACAAACAGGTGGGTTGGAAGGGCCTGGGCAGGTGTTGAACCAAAACCACCCTGCCCCTGCAAAGCCCAGCAGGTCTCTGCCAGCTGAAGATGAGATGCCCAAGGTCAGGGAGGGAAGTCTGGGATCAGTCACAGATTATACCTGTCCCCAAGGTCTTACCCTGTCCCCTCTGTTGCCCAGAGAAGCTGTGGCTGCCCCATCCCTCGGAGTGTCCAAGGCCAGGTTGGATGGGCTTGGAGCAACCTGGGCTGGTGGAAGGTGTCCCTGCCCATGGCAGGGGGAAGAGATGAGCTTTAAAGTCCCTCCCAACCCCATCCATTCTGGAATTCTGTGGAAGCAGCTGCTGCCATTTCCCAGAGAGGCTGAGCACCCAGCTCTCCTGTTGGGCTTCCCCAGGACCCTTCCTGCCAGCTGCCCCTAACAATCCCAGGCAGTGTGTTTTGGTTTAGACCAATTGATGTTTGTGTGTGTGTTTTGTTTTTAACCTGCAGAGGTTTTTGTTTGCCAAGCTCTTCAGTCACATCACATCTGCTCGGAAAGCCAGGAAATATGAAATCCCTCACTTCAGGCTCAAGAAGGTGGAGAACATCAAGATCTGGTTATCCCTCCGCTCCTATCTGAAGGTGGGTTCTGATGCAGGGCTTGGGTGTCACAGAGGCTGTAACAGTCCCAGCTGTTTGGGGTGCCTTTTGGCTTCACAGCCCCACATCCCAACCTCACTCCTGCCCCTGTCCTGTTCCCACAGAGGCGAGGCCCCCAGAGGTCTGTGGATGTGGTCGTGTCCTCTGTCTTTTTACTGGCTCTTTCAATTGCTTTTATATGCTGTGCCCAGGTGAGATTTTAACCTTTTTGATTTTTAAAATAAGGGAAAGCTCCTCCAAGTGCTGGAGGTTTTTCTTTCAGTGCTTGAACTGGAGCTGTTTGACCCCAAGGTAATGCAGGGAGTGTTGCATTTTTTAAAAGCTTTGTAATGTTTAGTTGGAAACGGAGTTTGCACAGGAAGTCTGGGGGTTTATAATCATTAGGACAATTTCAGGACTTTGGGCACAAAGAGGGGACTGTGTATTTTTTGTTTTCCCCCATCCAGGTTCTTAAGGGCCACAAAACCTTCCTGAATGCAGCTTACAACTGGGAGTTCCTGATGTGGGAGGCAGCACTGCTGCTCTTCCTGCTGCGCCTGGCATCTCTGGGCTCGGAGACCAACAAGAAATACAGTAACATCTCCATCCTGCTCACTGAGCAGGTAACTCCACTGGGCTTTGCTTGGCTGGAATTACTGTGTTTCAAACCAGCTTAAATACTGGAATCAGACTCTGGAATTTAGAAATCAAGCCTTGTGCTGGCCAGAGGGCAACAAAGCCCTGCCCAGCAAGGGAGGGGTGAGCTGGTCATGTTGGGACAGATTCAGATTTTAAAGTTCTACATGGTTTTGTCTCTGGGTTAAGGTGTGTTGGCCAAAAAGAATTGGAAAAAAATGATGTTATCAGTGCTAAATTGACATTTTCAGGAGTGACAGCAGGCTGCAAAAGTGGCTCTGGTTTCCCTTAGTACTGAATCTCTTGGGGGCTGGGGCTGGAATATCAACACCAGGTCTGTGGTGTCTGTCACAGATTAACCTGTACCTGAAGATGGAGAAGAAGCCAAACAAGAAGGAGCAGCTGTCTCTGGTGAACAATGTTCTGAAACTGTCCACAAAGCTGCTCAAGGTAAGATCCTCTGCCTCGATGGGTCAGTTTTGTGGCAGTGGTTCTTGGTTAGGTCAGTTAGTTCTCAGAGAGGGAGGGTTTTTGTGACATGAGATGGAGCAGTGCAAGACCAGTGTGGGTCACGAGTGCTGTGGGCAGACTGTGGGTTCAGCAGGAAACATCCCTGAAACAGGATTTAAGGACAGAGGCAGTGCAGGGCAGCACAGCCTGTTGAGCCCCAAGTCAGAGCAGGAATTGCCTTGGTTTGTGAATGCTGATGGACTCTTTTCCTTGTCCTCCTACTGCAGGAACTGGATAGTCCCTTCAGGCTATATGGGCTGACCATGAACCCACTGATCTACAACATCACACGGGTTGTCATCCTCTCTGCTGTCTCAGGAGTCATCAGTGACCTTCTCGGGTTCAACATCAGGGTAAGTGTCCCCACCAACCAGCAGGGACAGCTCCTCCTGCCCAGGCAGAAAGGTTTCACTGGTAACTCAGAAACCAGACCAGGCTGGGGGAGTCTCCACCTCCCTGAGCCACTTTTTGGGGGAAGGACAGGGCTGACTTCAGTTTCAGTTCTCTCAGGTCAAGCTGTTAAAATCCAGACTTCCTCCCCTTTCTGCCAGCCCTGCTGTGGCTCACCCTGAAACTGGAGCTCACTGAGCACAGCACGATGGGCAAGGGACACCCAGTGTGACCTGCAGGGCTGTTAGACCCAAACTCACCTCTGTCTCTTTGCAGTTATGGAAGATCAAACCATGAACTGACAGAACATCAGCCCTGGGCATCTCCACCAGAGAGAAGAGAACCACAAGTGTGGGCAGAAAGCAGAAAACTGATGGAAATCTGTAATTACAGCTTTTAACCAGATTCCAGTGTATGGTATCAGGAGTTTTCTTTCTGCTTTACTGTTCCACACCACCCAGAATCAGCTGGTCTCATCAGTGATGTCACCCCATGGCATGCACAGAAAAACTGGACTGAGGGGGCCAAATCCTGAGAGCTGCCACTGAACCCAGCAGGAACTGGTGTGACATCAAACCCTAAAGCCATCCCAGAGCTGCAGCTGGAGGGAGGGACACCCCTGGCTGTGCCTGGTGCCACACTGCTGCAAAGTGCAGGGAGTCAGCCCTGCCATCCCAGCCAGCCTTCCTGGAGCTCCCCTGCAGCATCTCACTGTGAGAACCCTCAGCTGCACTGGCCTGGCTGTGCTGGAGGGAGTTTCCTTCCTTAAAGCTCTCTGCCTCTGTCCTGACCCACTGCAGGAGGGGAGCTGCACCTCCCTGCTGCCACTCCAGCAACACCAGAGTCCTGCTCGTGGCTTGGGCTGCAAAGAAAGGATGAGTATTTTTGGAAAACATTAATTACAGGAGGAAAAACCTCTCCACACCTCCTGCAGGGCAAGTACAACATCATTCTCAGCTCCAGCCTGTCCTGCCTGAGAAGAGCTTTGACAAAGATTTCCTCAGGTTAATGGTGAGTCAGAGAACATTGTAAAGCTTCTGTTCCATCTCCCTTCACTGGCTCTGCTGGCTTCTATTTATTAGGAATGAAAAGAGCAAAAACTGAGCAATTTCAGAGCTTCATTCTTTCACAGGAGGGGAAGGTGGCAGGAGAAATTTTGGTAGTAAAGTGTTTACAGCTATTTTCTGTACAAGGAAAAGTTGTGAGATGTAAAAGGAGATGACAATTTTATATAGCAAAATGTACAAATAAATCTCCAGAACAAGTATTTCATCACTATCAACTGTTTCTACAGGACTTGATGATTTTTATACCACCTTTGTCAAACATTTGCTATTTGAACAGGGGCTCAAACTTCCAATAATAAATTGCATTTGTTTTCCAGAAGAGCAGCATGTGTGTGGGTAAAACCTGGGTCCCAGCCCTGGAAGCCAACCTGGTTTACACAGTGCAGAACCAACAGGCCACGAACTGGAGTTTGTTTTTAATATCTATATAAAAAATAATGAGCGATTTACAGGTCTCTCTCTAGTCAGAACCTCAGAAGTCTGTATAAAGGTGCTGTACAATATATAAACATTTACACCCAGTACATCCATACACTGCGTAGCATTCCAAGGCCACATGGCTAAGTTGGAGACAGAAGTACAGATCTATGGAAGGAGAAATCACACACAGGTAAGACATTACCAGGTCACACTGACAGAGAAAGAAGAGGGGAGTCCATGGCAGGGGAATCATCTCAGTGGTGCTAATTCATCTGGATGTGTCACTGTTCTCAGTGGTCAGGGCGAGTGCACACAGCTCAGCAAAACCACCCTCTGGGGAAGGACACGGGGGGAATATCTACACAGGCTACTTCAGAGTATTCAGTATTTCACAGTCACACTCCAGCCAGGGAGTATTTGGACGTGTTATGCTACACAGCAGGGCACAGTTCAGAGCTGCTGGGAAGCCTTTGGAATCCCCAAAGCCTTTGTTTCAAAGCTGGTGGAGCAGTCAGCTGTACCTGGGAAGAATTCCACTCAGAACTGCCTCACTGTGCCTCATTAGCCTTTAAAAACATTAAATGTCTCAAAGCCAAAATGAGAGATTTGCTCCTTTGCTTTCAAAGAGCAAATCCCATGGGTTGGAATTTTAAGTAAAGCTCCATCCTTTACTCCTTTACTCCAACAGGCTCCTTCTACCACGTTTCTGCAGTCATAAATACCTAAACATGTCAGGAAAGCATCACTAGAACTATGAACACAATAAACCCCCTCAGTTTTTGCTGTCCCTACAGCTTTGGGACTGATGTGCCAGCAGGTTCTGGTGCTCACACCCCTCTTTGAAACATCTCTGCCAGCCCAAACCACAGTCAGAGATCTCCTGTACCCTGAGAGTCATCCACGCTCCTTGAGCACACATTCCAAGTAAATATGGGACAGTTGTAATAAACACAGGCAAAAACTGCACTGCAGAAGCTGCTCTGGCAGCTGGGTCTGTCTAAGGTCAGTTGTTACCTCTACAGAGGGAGAAAATCCAATTCCTAACTAGCATTTAACAATTAAAGGTGGGGCTTCAGTCTCAGCTCCACGCCGAGGCTGAGGATGTCGTGGTGCCACAGGTGAAACCAAAGAATGATGTTATTTAACAGAACCCACAATTTCCTCTCCTCACACACAACCTTTGCAAACCAAATCCCTACGAATCAAGGAAATAAACCAACTTTGCTGCGTTCAGAAAGAGCAAAATCACATCAAATATCATTTTTACCTCCAGGGTTTGGTCTCAGGTGTAAAAATGCCAGGAAAACACCTCAAGTGAGCAGCACCAGTGGCTCTTTTGCTACCCTGGAACCCACAGAACCAGCTCCCCCATGTCCTTCTGACCCAGCAGGAACACGTGGGTTTCCTGACATCAACACGCTCTGAGGAAACACCCACTCCAGCCCCAAAGCTGCCTTGGCTGTGTCCGGAACCCACGGGGGAAGGGTTGGATTGAGTGGATACAGTAGATAAACTTGGCACAAGGACAGGGAGTGACTCAGGATCACACTGGCAACAGAGGCGTTCAGTAACTTTGCTCAGGACTCACAAACACTGGGGGAAGCCGCAGCAGTGCAAGGTGGGCAGCAGCAGGCAGGGCCTGCCCGGGGACACGGGCACAGCAGGCAGGGCAGGGTGTCACTGAAGCAATCCAAAAGGTCCTTCATGCAGCTTAGATAATTTAAGAACAAATCAAACCCTTTCCCCTCCCTCCAACCAGTTTGTGAGGGGGAAAAAAAAATAAAAGACAACTGTGTGAAAAGAACCAATGCTTTAAATGACCCTTGCTGGAAAATTGCCTCAAACATGTTCTAAAAAAACAGAGTCAGTCGGTCAGAGCCGTTTCCCAGCCCCTCCTGCTGCTGGGCTGCCCTTCCTGGGCACCCTCCAGGGCCCGGGGGTTATCAGGGTTTTCCTCACCGGGGAACCCTCAGCGGGGCCACTTCCCTCTTTGGTTTCCTGGGGCAGCTCCCCGAGCCTCTCCCCGTGGTGCCTGTTGAGCAGGACACTCTCCTGAGACTCCACCCTCCTCTGTTTGTCCGTGGAGAGCAGGGGGATGTTGGAAAGGCTGGAGGTTTTGAACCTGCTGGCGCCGGGCTCTGCAGAGCTGGCCTTGCTCAGCAGATCGTCCTCGGAGGCGTTTCTCCTGCAGTCCCTCCAGGCCAGGCTGTTCCCCTCAAAGGCTGGGGGCAGGTGCTCTGCAGGCCACCCTGCCACCCTTCCTGCACTCTTCTGCTTCAAGTCTTTCCAGGTGACCCCTGGTTTCCCATTCCCCCCTTTCAGCTGCTCCACGGTCGCCCTGTCCCCACCAGATGCTCTGCCTTGGACCCTCCCCACCGTGTCGGTGCCTCCTGGCTTGCCCAGGGGCCGCTGGGGACTGCCCGACCTTCCTTGATTTCCACTGGAATGCTCTCCTTTGTCACCACTGTCCATCCCTGTTTCTGTGGTTTTACTCTCACTCCTCCTGGCACTGTCAGGTTTATGTGAGAGATTGTTCTTTTCAGGGTGCCCTTTCCTGGGGCTGTGGAATCCCCTCTGAGGGTGCCCTTCAGCAGCCCCTGACTTTGCTGGACTGGCAGATCCATCTTGTCTGGTCCCTGCTTCCAAACCACCTTTAGTGATTCCAAACCCAGGGCTGGAGGGACATTCCCATCTGTTCTTTGTTCTCTGGGGAGAAGACTGAGGCTTCCTCTCACTCTGGTTTCCAGTTAAAGTGCTTATCTTGTCAGGCACAGTGTTCTCTGCTTGTTCCAGTTCCTCAGACAGCTGAACTCTGGTTAAAGCTTCTCCTGGTACTGGTAAATAACACACTTCAGATGGGGCAGCAGAATGGGAAGATGAAGATAATGGTGACTGTTCTTCATATATTACATTTGACGAAGATGGATTGTAACTATCCCAATCACCTGGAAGGGAACAGCGAGAGGTTGGACTGAGTGACTACCCCAAAAGTGACAATCACTACATATTTCAGAAGTTTAGCACCTCACCAGCAAACTACAGAGTCCAATTTAAAAAAAAAATATCATGGAGTGGCATATTCTGCAGGCCTTATTTAGCCAGATTTCTATATTGTGGTTTTCTACAACCTACAAGAGCCCTGAGGATGTGATTTGGGAAAAGGAGTGCTCAGAAATGCCTGATCCCTCCCTGCAGGACTGACACGGTTTTGGATCAAAACAGTTTTAGAGCCTACACAGCAAAATTGCAAAATAGAAAGTCCCTGACCTACATTGTTTAATATAAGAAAACTAAATGAACTGGAACTGTTATGCTAAAAGGAATCTGAAACGGAAAAGTCGAGGTTATTGGTAGCTTTGCACTTTAATTACAGGAAGAGATGGAACACAAGACATGCAGATTTACCAAGTCTTTAAGGAAAAACCAAGAAAAGCACTGAAAGCCCTTAATGTTGCTCAGGTTTCACGTAGGGACACAGACTGGAAGGAGCCAAACCTGAAGGAGGAAGAGAAAAAGCCCAAGAAGTACATACCAAAAAATCACAGAGTACAGCAAGCAAGATTTCAACCAGAAATGGGGGCTCAACAGCAAGGCAAGAGGCAACAAACCCTTCCCCACTCCAGAGAGTCCCTCAGTGGGATCCTGTGTTGGGCCCTCAGGCTCAGGGGATTTCTGGGAACAAAAGGGCCAGGAGTGATCCCAGATCATCCCTGCACCCCCCTCGTGGATCCAACACCACTGATCTCTGCTGGAATCACACGGGGCTGTTGCTGAGGAGAGAGCAGGAGGTGCCCTGGAAATGTTCATTTTAAACAGAACCTCCCCATGGAATCACAGAATATCCTGAGGGACACACAGGGAGCACCCAGTCCAACTCCAGACCCTGCCCAGACATCCCCAAATCCCACCCTGTCCCTGAGGGTGCTGTCCAAACCCTCCTGGAGCTCTGGCAGCTCCCTGGGGAGCCTGCTCAGTGCCCCCCACCCAACCAGAAGCTCATCAGAGCACAAGGCAGGTTCTATTTAACTTCATTTAATTACATTTAACTCCATTTCACTGTATTTAACTGCCCCCCTCAGTGGGGAGGTCATTCAGGGTGGGAGCCCAGCCAGGCAGGGGTTGTGCCAGCACAGCTGGGCTGTTTCCATGCCCTGAACTGATTTCAGGGGGCTGGGCAGGTCAGAGCACTGGCACGTTCAGGGCCCTTTTCATGTTCTCAGGAGGGGAGAAATGGAGACAGTTCTGAGCAGATTTTACCCCTTGAGTGAACTTCCCTTGCTGCCTCTGACTGAACATACAAAGCACTTGGGAGTTCAAACTGCTTTGGAAAGGATAAACTTTGGGTTGGGCACTGTGACTGAAACACTTTATCAGAAAAAGGGAGCCTCCAGTTTAGGAAGTTGCCCATGAGCACCTTGGGGTCACCATCAGGGGATAAAAGACCAGAATGCATATTTGGGAAACAGGAGTTCTTTGCTTTAAAATGCTGCCACTGCCACAAGTGTTTGATTTGCAGTTTGGGGGCCCTGGCAGACCCAAGATCATCAGTGTTTGCTTTGCTGTCCTTCCTTTTATCTGGCCTGTGAAATTGTCCTTTCCTGTTGCAGATACAGAACTCACACCTTTAATCAAACTGAATCCCTCTGGAGAGCAAAGTTGTCCCTTCCTGAAGTTTTGGCTTTGAAAAACAAAGCACTCCATAGTTTAGAAGGCTAAAAACTGAAGTAAATCTGGAGAGAAATAAAATTTCAACAATACAGGCATTTTTAACTGAGTACTGCAGCAGAGAGGATTTTGATTTAAATTAAAAGCAATCAGAGTTAATCATTTTTATAGGGAAACTTGATTAGATTGGACAGAGCTGAGAAACTTATAAATACAGCATAATTTCACAAGGTTTAATATCCCTAAATACTTGTCCCTATGCTCAATTTTAGCAAAAATACCCCTCCTATTTTAAAACAAGTATTTCCATTTGCTATTTTTATATTTTAATATTTTAATTTAATTCAATAATAAACAAGCAGCTGTCACAAAGGGAACTACCAACCACTGCAGTGAACAAACACCAGAGTCTCCTCATCCTTCTTTCCCCTGCCTTGGACCCTCAAAACCAACCAGCCCTTGGGACAACCTACTGTGATCTGGAATCAGTCCAGT
Organism: Dendrocincla tyrannina; assembly: GCA_035047865.1. NCBI lineage: Eukaryota > Metazoa > Chordata > Aves > Passeriformes > Dendrocolaptidae > Dendrocincla > Dendrocincla tyrannina. The sequence continues at coordinate 6,437,248 of JAWWMP010000077.1, read as the reverse complement.
CCCTGGTCTCAGCAGCAGCAAAACCTTGTTCCCTCCAGCCTGGATGAGCTCAATGGCTCGTGTGTGAGTGATTCCTTGCGTGGGCTCTCCATTGATTTCCACAATTTGGTCACCAACCTGAGGAGAGAACCAGCAGGTGAGTCTTGGGGACTCTCTGACCCTGTAAACTGGTTTTTAACAGTCACACCTGGCCCAGCAGGATGGATGGAATTGGGATTCCAGCTGGGAGAGGGCAGTGCTGAGGTCTCCAAGGCCAACTGACAACCCACAGAGGAGCTGGGCAGGAGATTCCAGCTCACACCGACCTCACTGGCTGCTGCAAAGGGGCTGGAACAGCATCCCCAGAAAGGGATGTCCCTTTGGGGAAATCTAAAGGGAAACAGGCAAAAGGGAGCGTGCCTGGCATTGCACTGAGCAGCCAAGGGATGGCACTGGTGTGTAACAGGACACTGCCTGCCCTTCCTCGGATGAACTCTGCCAAGCAGGGCAGTGCTGGCTCACGGTGGGACAGGGACACTCCACGGTCAGCTCGGGGAGAAATTCCCCTTCACAATGTTAGGGCACAGCCAGAAAGTGACACCAAGTGCAGATGGGACCCTGCCCTCGTGGAAAAACCAAGTTTGCTGTCCCTGTGGGTCAGTGATGTGGCAGGCTGAGCAGCAGAGGGATGGGAGAAGCCAAACTCACGTGCACCCTGCCATCCTTCACCGCCGGGCCATCCTCTGCCAGCCGCAGGATGAACAAACCCATGTTGTATTCCTTCCCTCCTCGGAGGCTGAACCCAAACCCTCGAGGGCCCCTTTCCAGCTCCACAGGGAAACAGCCAGGACTCTGGACAGACTAAAAAAGATTAAAAAAAAAACCCCAAGAGATGAGGATCTACAGGGCAGACTTCAACGTTTGTCTCACACGTTTCTGTGTTTTGAGAATTTGAACTGGATCCAGCCCAGCTCAGGTGGTGACTGGGGGTTGTGGTTTCATTCGAAGTCTAAACACACAGAGCCTTTTCCCTTCTGAGAGATGAATAAAATCCTTTCAGAAACTTTGCCAAAGGGGCTGTAGTAGCTCCATAAGAAGCATTTTCTGTTTCTTCCATAATTATAATGAGTGTTCAACTACCCTAAGGAGATAATGGAATTTAAACCATGAGCAAACACAGTCTGTGAGATGCTTTAGTGCATTTCCACACGCAGCTTTTCCACCCATAGCTCACAGGGAAATGGTTTCATTGTCCTGCTTTCCAGGACTCCACCTCAGTGCCACTGCAGTGCCCTGAGGGATGAGAATTCCATGTGTGCCCCCCTTCCTGTACCTGGGAATGACGACTGCCAACCCCTGGAGCAGCATCTGGCTGTGCCACGTGCTTGTGCTCGGGCCAGGACACTCGGTACCCACTGGAAACCTCTTTTGCAGCTTCCCCTTCCGTAGCTCCCCTGTGGAGAGATGCAAAGACATGGCTGTGACCTTCAGCCAACCCCCCTGGCCAAGTTTCCCCCCATTGCCAGCCCTTTTCCCAGACCTGTCAGCAGCAGGGGGGTTGATCTGAGCTGCTCCCAGCGGTCGGTGCTGCGGGGCCGGGCTCTGCCGTGCTGAGTTGGTCCCTGAGGGAGGCCCACGGTGCTCTGAAATCCAAACCAGACCAACAGTCAGACATTCCCAAATCCACAGCTGGCATCCCAGGGAACAGCAGCACTGCTGCTCCCAAGGGATCCACAGCCACGGCACCTCCGAGCTCACTCAGGCACCAGGGAGAGGATTTCCCAAGCCAGGAACCAAGTTGTAGCTCATTAGTTTCATGGGAGCCAATTCCTAAAATTCCTAGGAATATTGTTCTGTATTTTTATCCTTTTATTCTGCTTCTCCTCAGAAAAATAACCCCACAATTTTATGGCTCCATCCATGGACAGAAGGGTTTTAAGGTGACAAAGGCCAGAGGGGATCAGATCCATGAAGTGGGTTTAGATATTCAGATATTCAATATAATAACATTTTCTAAGAGAAACATTCCCTTGGAAAGGTGAGGGAATGAGGATCTGCAGGAGCAGTGGGAATTTGGAGGGGAAGACCCCAGGGATGGAGGGAAACCCAGAGTTGAAAGGAGAGGAACTGGAGCCACAGCCACACTGGGGGGAAAATTCACTGGCAAGTTATTAACACTAATATTAAAGTGTTTTGCCTTTTCCCAAAAGCTGAGTAAAGATTACAGTGTAACATTTTACTAAAATCTTTTAAAATAACCTCAAGATTATTTTCCCTGCCACAGAAAACATGGATTGTGCATTCTACAATAAATCCAGTGCATTTATGGAAAAAAAATGATTTAGGACAGAAAATGACAGCGTTGCTTAAGAACAAGGAGCCACAGGCCATGCAAAGAGCTGCCTCTTAGCTGGAACCTGAATGGCAAAGAGTGACCCAAGATGAACTTTATCCTGAATTATAAACCAATCAACTCCTTCTTCCTTAAAAGGGTTAAAAAAATAAACCCAAGCACCAAAACTAGGGATGCTCCAGCACTTTCAGGTGCAGCACATTGTTAACTAACAAACAAATCCCATTAAAATATAAAAACTGCTCAAGCATCTCAAGGGAAGGGAAATTTAAAGCACAATAAAGTGAATTTCTCAGGTATGTGAGACCTCCCAAGGCCTCCAGAGCACTGCTTGGTGCTGGTTCCTGTGCATGTCCTTAGAGAGGTTTTTTCTCTAGAGACAAAATGTCAACTTTGACTCCTGGTTTATCCTCAGAGTTTTAATTTAGGAGCACAGGCAAGAAAAATGCCATCTGTTTGGAGAAATCCTGCAGCCTGCTCTCGTGTGCTCCCAGCTAATACATGACAAAAGCTGACAGGCTCCTGCTTTGCTGAAAAATGGGAAAGAATCTCTTCTGGTGCATGAAGGGGAATTCATTTACTCTCATGAAAAGCAAAGATCAGAAGGCTGGGAGGGAGGGGAGGGGACCAGGCAGAGGTTTTGCTGCTGCTCTCAGAGGACAGCGCTGGGGAACAGCAAAGTTTTATCAGGTTTTGCCTTTGTGAGGCTGAAGAGCTTCCAGAATAAAGGAGTATTCTGGTTTTTGGAGCAGCCTCCTGCCTGTGTCTCAGTGAGAAGCACCTGAGTGAGGCTGAGCCCCTGCCTGCAGCCCTGACTCCCAGCCAGCTGCATCTCCCTGCTGCACACAGGGCTCTGCTCCCAGCTAAACTCCCGTTCTCCAGCTACATCAAGCAGAATTTTAAAGGGGAAATATATTCCCACTTCAGTGCAGCAGGTTCTGCTTCCTTCTCCTTCATTGTCACAGAATTCTTCACATCTCAAACACGCCAACTCCAGCTCCCCTAAGCCACAGAGTTTTGCTGACTGATCTGCACTCTGCTTTCACCACCTGCCACTGAGGGGTTTTTTCCTCCTCTCTTTGTTGAGTCTCCACAGGTTCTGGTTTTATCTCTGCATTTTGGCTCCAAATCTGTAATTGAGGCAGTGGGAAAGGTTCTCACAGAGTCCAGGTGAGGCCATGCATAAATAATGGATAAAAACAGGATGTTCAGAGCACTTATTTTGAAAACAAGTGGAAGGTGTCCCTGCCCATGGCAGAGGGTGGAACAAGCTGGTCTTTAAGGTCCTTCCAACCCAAACCAATCTGGGATTCTGTGATGAAAAGCTGCAGAGAAACAGATCTAATTCAACCAACTCAAACTTCAGTTCCTTTATAAACATCACCCTGGGCAACTGCTTTGAAGTGTGCCCCTTCAAATTGGAATGAATCAGATTTGATAAAAATAAAAATCTTAACAGGAAAATAACAATTTATAGAGGTCTCTCTGCTTCAAGCATTAATAAAAAGGAACATTAAGTCTCTGAAATTGTGTTACAGGCTGAGATGGCACGTTAAATATTTGCAATGAATGTGAAATTAGAGAATCATCTGCTGGCTTTATTCACAGTCTGGCTTTAGGTATTTATTATTTAAAAGGTGAAAAAAGCCAACTTTCTGACAAAATAACGATAGGAGGTTTAATTAAACCCATAAGCAGCAATCCAGAAAAATGCAGGGCTGGAAAACAGCTTTTCCCTTCAAATGATGGGATTTTACTTATTTATGGTGACTTGTTTGCATAGAAACAACCCTGTGGTGCAGGGGGTGGCCTGGGAGCTGACACCAAGAATTGTCCCTGAGGATGGGACTCTGCATCCTCAGGACTCCCTTTGCTGCTCCAGGTGACACTGCAGGTTTGGAAGGTGAAGGATCTGCAGGAAAACCCTGACAAGGGGTTTTTTTTCCCCTATATGGCAGCCAGAACTGCAGGATGCCTCTGTTGCATCCCAGGGATGCAGAATTAGGGAATCTGTGTGTTTTAGGGTGGAGGGAAGGAAAAACTCGGGGTTTGCATGGAAATCCTTGGAAAGCTGGGACAGACACCCTGGGAACAGCTTCCAAATGGATAACAGAGCTCTGGCAGCACCTGCAGCAGCAAGAAACGGGCACTGTGCAGGGCTGAGAAGGTTTTCCCTCTGACCATCATCCTGTGGCTGCTGCAGGACCCTCACAGAGGTTATTTCCCCTTGGCTGGAGAACACAAAGTCTGGACAAGTTTCTGTGTCAGCAGCACCTTCTCTCTCTCACACATGAGAATTTCCCTCACTCTGCATTGTGTTGTTAAGACTTGCATCTTCTTTTTTTGGGTACAACCCCCTTGGCAGCTGCCTCTCCCTGCCCTGCCTGCCTTCAGCTCTTCCAAGTCACTCACCCTCCAGGAGCTGCACTCGCTGATCCTCACGTGCCCTTCCAACTCAATACTCTGTGATTCACCCCAATTCCCAAACACCTTCAAACAGTGAAATCCCCCCACCACCGAGAAACAGGCGACTTTGGCAGCACGGTGGCACCTCCCTTACCTTCCTCAGCCACCACAGTGAGGGTGACCACGTTGCCAGCATCCTTGATGAGCTGCACGATGCTGTCGTGGGACAGCTCCACGATGGACTGGCCGTTCACCGCCGAGATGCGATCGCCCACCTTGAGCCTCCCGCACTGGTCAGCGGGGCTGCCGTCGATGACCCGCCCGATCTTGTGAGGGATCACTGGGGACAGCAAGGACAGCCACAGCAGCACCTTAATAGTCATGGAATAGCATGGCTAGGAAGGATCAAAGCCCAGCTCAACTCAACCCCAAAATCCCACTGTCTGCGTGTCGAAATAAGCATCGCACGGTGCCTGAATGGCCGTGGTTATCCCGGAGAGCCTCCTGCTCCAAAGGGTGGCACTGCTTGACAAGGAAAACCTGCACATGGTGAGCAATGTTTCACTGGGAGGGGATGGAGCCAACCCACGGGCACAGCGTGTTGTGCCTCAAGGAAACCACGGGGAGGAAATGGGTCACATCTGCAGAGGGATGAGGGAGAGCGTGCGGCCCCGGAGCGCTCCGAGGCAGTCGGGTTTGTCACTCCTAATGTGCTTCTCCATTCCATGCATCCACCCTGGAGCACTGTGTGGGCTCAGAGACACTTATGGACAGGGAATCTGGATTCACAGGTAAACTCCTCGTCCTTCTGCAAGTGAAAATTAACCCTTAAACACACTTCAGAGAGAAATCAAACGTCTCCTGCCAGGGAGTGACTCAGTAACCTGGTGAGGAGCTCAGCAGGGACCCTGAGCACACCCAGCAAGGTGTGTTACACCAGCTCTGCACAGCCCTGACCTCTTGTCCTGCTCTCTGAGACGGACCTGCACTGATAATCATTGTCTCAAACTTCATGCAGCTCTCCTGGGCTGGTTCCCTCAGTTCACCCCACAGTGACACTGTGACTTGCACAGCCCCCTGCAGGGGCCAAAGCAATGGGGCCACAACACACAGACTGGGGAAAAGAGGAAATTTCATGAGAAGTAGAAAATAAAAAAGACTGTTGCCAGTTCTTTTCCCAGAGACGAACACAGAGGGAGGAGGAGGGAGGGCTGCTCCCTTCCAGCACCTCTGCCATGGCTCAGCTTGGCTGCAGTGCCAGCAGCTCCTGCACCCTCCCCACCACAAGCTGTGCTGGTGCTCAGCAAGGGGTCCTGTTTTATGCTGTTTTATGCTTTGGTGCCCCAACCTCAGCTCTGGAGAAAGCCCTGGGCAGCCAGGGAACTGCCAAGGTGACGGGAGAGACCTTCCAAAGAAACCTGGGGCAAGGAGTGCTCGTGGAGCTGCCCCAGCACTGCCGTGGCCCCGACTGGGCAGATCTGCATCACCTGAAAGCACAGCAGCCAGCAGCTCCCCCCGGCATCCAAACCAGCCTCTCCTTTATCTGGGTATTCCTGAAAGCACAGCAAAGTCGGCTCCGGTCCTCCCCAGATCCCTCCTCAAAGCTCATTGGTGCAGGAACTGCTGCACTGCTCCTTTGTAGCTCATTTCCCAGCTCCTCCAGGACCCACCTCCACGTGTTCCATAAAGGCTTTTCCTGGTACTCCATGTGAAAGCCTGTTTGCATCTCCAAGGCCTGAAGCAGGTTTGATGGACACCTGTTTTCCAGAGGTGCTGCTCTCCCAAACACACTTTCTGTGAGGGCTCAGGGAGGTGAGGAACACCACGCACCTGCCAGGATTATGAGCTGGCTTTCCAAACCCACCACAGCAGATCTGAAACACTCCCACAGTGTCACAGAATCCCACACTGGTTTGGGTTGGAAGGGACCTTAAAATCCATCTCATTCCACCTCCTGCCATGGGCAGGGTCACCTTCCACTGGAGCAGGCCATGAGTCACCCAAAATTAAAAAGCCATCAAGGATCCCTTCAATGAGCCAGCATATACAGAAGTCACTGTGAAGGAACAGAGAGTGTTCTAGCCTTTACCATGAGTTGAAATTTTATTTACATCTTCCCTTAATAGACTGGTTTTTAAAGGATTATATAAACCTAAGAGCCAACTGTGAAGAGTGAAGCACTGCAGGGTTGCAGACTCAGTTGCTGATTACTTGACTTAAAATAGCCTGGCTAAAATATCCTGGCATCCATCCTGAAAAACACAGGAGCTTCACATTCAACTGGCACAGCAAAGTTCTGCAGAGCACTTACTGCCTGTGGATGCACCAGTGTCTCCTTTCCCCTGTCTTAGAAACAGCCTGGACAACAAGGCTTGTGTTTCCAGCACTGGAAGTGGTTTCAGTTGTGTTCTACTTTCAGTTCTAGTATCAAATAAAGAGGGTTTTGCAGCAGATCCTCAGACAAAAGTGTTGTCTGTAGTACCGTTATGTTATAATTTATGTTGTAGGAGTGGCTGAGGGAGTTGGGGGGGGCTCAGCCTGGAGAAAAGGAGGCCCAGGGTGGACCAGGACCAGACTGGATATATGTCGTATGAATTCTGCACAATGCTACTTAGAAACAGTTTGTTTCTGTGCTCCTGCTGGTTTTTACTGTGCAGTAAAATGAAGTGAAAAACCAGAAGTGTTTGAGGCTCAATAATAAAAGGAGACAGTTTCATCACTGTGTCTGTCTGGAACTATCTGAGGAAGTTTCAGGTGATTTACACCAAGGAACTAAAGGAACTGAGTAAGGATTTCAGGAGTTATCTGTACCTTCACGTTCATCTGTGGGTGAACACCAGAGCCTGCATCCTGAGGGCTGGCACAGGTAACCCCAAGCCTGATGGCCAAAGGGAACAAATCCCAGAGATGAACCTACTCCTCACCTCATGCACAAGTGACCCGATATCCTCTCCCTGGCCCCCCAGGTGAGCAGCAGCCACCAGCAGGAGGAACTCCCCCACACCTGATGGCCCTGAGCAGCCCTGCAGGGTCACAGGCCTTTCCACTGCACCCCAGCAGCTTCTCACTCACTGCTGGTCAAACTGTTCCCTTTGGGTTTGCTTTTGACCTTGGTCACTCTGCTGTTTGTCTTTACAGCCATACCTGAGCCATGCTCATATCTCACAACTTCAATACCAGCCCGGGCTACTTTTTCATTTTGATGAACTCCACAGACACTCTCTGTCTGACAGCAACATCTTCATTGCTTTCCTCCAAGCACTGCAGCCTCTCCTTCCTCAGATGCCCAGAATAAATTTTACCTGATCAGGTAATATAAAGCCAAGGCTGAAACTGTGCTTCCATTAAAATGCCAGGGAATTAATGCAGTGTGAGAATTTACAGCACCCCCATGGTCTGACAAATGTCCACACGATCCTGTGACAAGGGCAGACTCCTGGGTATGGGCTGGTTGTGTGGGATATGCATCCCCCTGCTCCCCACCCGTGTCACAGCTGGGTGACAAAGAGCACAGACATGATGCAAGACAGAGCAAGGCTCAGCTGGCTGGGCTGTGACAGCAGGAGGGAAAGGTGGCTGTGTGGGCAACACCAGCTCTGCACAGGAACAGAGAGCCCTGGAGAAGCCCCAGCGAGGCTGGGCAGTGGCACACCCAGCAGGGCACAGCACTTACCCCCAGGAGGAGGTTTGTTCTTGGAGGTGAGGATGACAAAGCCAAACCCTTCGTTGTCCTTCCTCTGCAGACGGACATCGTAGACCTCCGGGCAGGGCTGGTTGGCAAACTCGCCCCGGTTCAGGCGGGGAGAGCCGTTCTGGGCCAGGACAGGCTGTGCCTCCTCCTCCTCTGCTTGCTTTTCCCCTTGCAGGGAACAGACAGACAGCAAATAAGGAACAAATCATGCCAAGCAGTAACAGCACAGCAGCAGAGCTCGGTGGCAGAGCCAGCATGAGGTGGCAGGATGGACACTGAGCAGAGCAGGGACTGTTGTCAGCTCTAAATCCCATCCCAGCTCTGTCATTCACCGAGTCAGGGACAATAATCTGCTCTAAACTGCTGAGCTGGACACTGATCTAAAACTGCACAATCACAGGATGCTGCCCTGCATCAGCTCTGGTGTGAATGCAGCTGTTCTTGCTACACACTGATGGCAAAACACTTGAGGATATAGCACTGGGAAGGTTCCCTGCCCATAGCAGGGCGTGGGACTGGATGAGCTTTAAGGTCCCTTCCAACCCAAACCATTCTGGGATGGGCAGAAAACTCAATTACTCAATTTTCACAGCACTAGTGGTTCTTCTAACCACTTACCTGCAAGAAGGTTTGAAGCAATCACCCCTACATCATAATTTTCAGAGCCTTCCCTGTGTGAACAGTGCAAATTAGCAGCTACCAGAGCATCAGCTTATTAAATCCTGCTTTTGCCCACTCAGGCTCACAGCTCAATCTCCTCAAACCCTCCCCAATCTCTTAGTGCAGTAATAAAAGACCAAACTTAATCACTTCAGAGCAGCTTCAGTGGACTTGCTTACAAGCCCCTGAGTGTCCTCTGGGCAGTCAGACACCTACCACCAAAGAAGATCTTCCTCCTGACAGTGAGCAGCACCTGCCCATTGCGTGCAGCACTGGTCATGAGGTCCAGGACCTGCTTGTGGGACTTCCCTTTCACGGGCACCCCGTCGATGCACATGAGCTCGTCGGCCGCCCGCAGCCTGCCGTCCTTCTCGGCCGCTCCCAGGGGGATGATGGCTCCGATGTAGATCTGCCAGCAGAGCAGAGCCAGGGCACCACTCAGCACAACTTGGAATGCAGGTGAAGCCAGGCACGTGGGAAGGCATTTGGGAAGATGGGCTCATGGTCTAACCCCGGCAGAAACACAGCCAGAGAGCGTGCTCTGCACAAGCTGACCCAGAGGAGACAATCCAGGGGCTCAACGCATTCAGGAAGTACTTTTTAGAAAGTTTGGAGGGGTTTTTAATCCTCATTTTCCTGAATTCTGCTCCCTTGAGCATATTTGGCAGTTTGCTAAAAGCCCAACTTTTGACATGAGCAAACACTGTGCACTTATTGTATTTAAGATTTCCCAGACATTAATGAAACAAAAATCTCTGTCATTCATTCTACTAATTCCATTTTATTTTTTTTTTTACCAAGGCTGGGCCAGAGTGATTGGGGAAGGAGTAAAAGCTTTTGAAAGAACTCAAGATTTACTCCTGAAAAGTTGCTTAGACAGCTCCACACTTCAAGCTGTTTCAGCACTCGGCTTTTGGTGATTAGATAATGAATTCAAACATTATCAATTCTGCCTACCCCCACCTCAGAAAGTGCTGCTAAATATAACACAGAGAAGAACACCACACTATTTCACAGGGTAGAATCCCTTTCAGATTAAAGGAAAGATTAAGGCTAATGACAGGCAGTGCTGCTGGGGGTTAAGCAGTGGTGGGCAGCTCATGTGTGCACAGCACTCATGACATCAGCTCCACACTCCCCAACAGCCAGGGCTGTTATGGAAACAAAACACCACAAATGCTATGAAAGTGCAACAGAAGTAACATTCTTTGGTTTGCTCTTTGCTTTAAATGTATGTTAGGGAGGGAGGGAAAAACAAAAGGGCTAGCACAGGATCACAGCTGGGAATGGAAAAACTGAATTCCTTCAGTGTAATCAGAAAACAAGCTGTGTGTATTCCAAAAGCTTTTCCTCTTCCCTTGACAGCTGAGGGAAAGGTCCCTGAAATACAGCACAAGTCTTAGTGCTTCTTCCCAGGGAGAAAGCTTTGCATGTTTGGAGACACAAGGGAGTCTCCTAAAGCCTGCCCTTGGAGAGCAGACTATCCAGGGGTGTCTGCACCACCTCCAGCCCCATGCATTTCCAAAAATTCCGTGGGAGAAGTGAGGAAAAGGAGGTGTGGGCCCATCCCAGCCCTCTCCCCGTTTCACTGGGCTCAGGGAAAAGAACAGCCTGGGGGAATTTTGGCAGGGTGAGCATCCCCCCTTCCTCCCACTCTGCTGCTCTGGGGATGTGCTGCCTTGCCTGAAATCCTGGGAATGTTCTGTGCCAAGGGATCAGGTGGCAGAGGGCACAGGCTGGGCACCAGCAGAGCCCTCCTGAGACACAGCAACAGGAACACTGCTGGGATGTGCCCCAGGCAGGCTGCAGTCAGCCACAAAGAGGGGGAAGGAGGGCAGTCTGGAGCAATTCCCGACCTTGGGAAGGCAGTTATGGGATTGATGCTGAACAGTGTGGGCTGATGGGAGTGAGGGTGGCAGAGGGTCAGTGTGACAGCAATGCTGTGGGATGACACACAGGGGACACCACACAGTGCCACTTACAGGCTGATCCGGCCCGTCCCCTCCAAGCACCCGGAAACCAAAGCCTGACTCTTGTTTTCGCAGGAAAACATCCAAATCTCTGGTGTTGGGAGCTGAGAAAAGACATTGCAAAACATGTTAAGGAGCTGTCTTGGATTAGTGAAGGATTATGCTTTGGTGGTGCAATCTGAGGGGTCTCACTGACACAACACAGAGACCAGAAATACAGTAAATCATCAAACACTCAAATCCTCAGTGACATTCTCTTTCCAAAATGGAAAAATCAGTTTTCAAAGGAGAAGTCACACAGTGGGCCAGCATAAGAGCCAGTCTAACACAACTCAGAGCTGCTTCTATAAACTCTGAAAAGGGCAGGTCTACTTCAGGGCTACATCATCCTCAACACCATTTCTGTGATTAACTGTTTTATTGCAAATACAGTTAAAACACCTTTTTTATGTTGTTGTTAAAGGTGTTCCACAGTTTTCCAGCTTCTGTATGAATTATGCATTTCTTGAAATGTTTTATCCACAGGAGGCTAACACATTCAGTAACAGAGTCTCAGCAGTGTTACCACACATCTAACAAAGAAATCTTTCATAATTGAGCATCTTCAAGTTGATGTACTCACGTTTGTCCTCATAAATAGTCTTAGACTTCAGGTAGACTTCGGAAGGGTCCAGTTTGGGAGAGCCTGGTCGCACAGCAGAGGGTGGGAAGGGCATGGGCTGTGGGATGGGGTCACTGACAGCTTCCAAACTCCCTGAACTGTCCTGCTTGTCCTTCTGAAACACACCCCACAGCCCCAAAATCCAGATCAAATCAAAGCATAACTCAACTTGTGGGTGCAAAGACAAAGAACACCGAGCAGAAGCGAAATAAGGGAACAGGGGAATAAAATTATGACTCAATGCAGCTTTCCCAGTGGACAGGTCTGTCCAGAGCACTGAGTTCTTCCTCACTGGGACATGGATTTCTACTGGAGAGTGGGTTGAGAGAGGGCTTTGAAGTGACTGATGCTCAGAGAGGAGTGAAGCTGGGCAGATCCTGGTGGGCACCCACACAGGGGATGAAGTGAGGTGTACAGGACCAGTCGTGGTTGGAGAAGACCCCAAACCCTTGCCAGGCACCTGCCAGGCTCTGGAGCACTGAGCAGCACCAGGGGAAATGCTGCTCCATGGGCACTGCCTCCTGCCCTCTGCCAAGGACACCCCCACAAGCACCAGAGGTGTTCCCAGCCAACATCAGGAGTCCCCAAGGCAATACCAATGCAGGACAGGAGGACACGCCAGGCCAGGGTGAGGCATTAGAATTCACTCTTTGCTTTCCCATGATCTGACAGCTGCAACACTCCTGTTGGTCTTTCACAAAGAAAGGACACCAAGCACCCTTGGGGGTCTCTCACCCTGATTGCCAATCAATTATGCACTAAAAGAACTCCAAATACTTACTCTGGGCTGGAAAACTGGCACGTGGCTGAACCACAGCACGAGCAGAGCAGAGTTAGACCTGCCCTTTCACCAGGAGCAGAAGAAACTGCCCTGAGCCATTCAGCAGTTTGACACTTCTTGCATGTTTATAAACACAAGAACTTGCCCTTTTTAAGTGAATTATTTTGCCACTCTGTTTAATGCCACTGAGCATCCAGTGCTCCGTGGGCTTTTGCTCCTGCACGTGTGTTGGAACAGAATGCCAGACCCCAAATGCAGAGTATTTTTAGCATGGGAGCCACACTGGCAGTGCCCTCCAACTGCAGGGATTTCTGCCCTGATTTGTTCAGGGTGGGCAGCTGGATGCTTGCAAGGGACAGAATCTGCAGATCTTGTTGAGCACAGGCTGTTGAACACGTGTGTGTGTGTTATCCCAGGGTTGGGACAGCACTTCAGCACCCAAAGAGCAGGAGAAAGACAGAAGGAGAAGCTGCATCTACATCGTGCTAATGGGGTTTTCCTCAAATGCACTGATTTGGTCTGTACAAGGAGCATTTTTAAAGAAACAGCTGTGTTCAAGTAGCCTAATTTATAACAGAGACATTCATGGCAAACATATGCACTAATATCAGCCTTATGAAATCAGAGGGTATTTTATTCAGCCCAAGGATTTTTTACTAAGCTAATATATATTAAAGATGCCCCAACAGCTCAAACTTCCAAGAGCAATGATTATCAAACTAGAAATGCACAAAATAAAGATAAGCATTTCCAGAAGAGAGCACTAACCAGTCCATTAATTCTATGTGAGGATTGAGAAGAATCAAAGTATCATAAAATTCCTTTAGAAATCCCATTTCCCTTTAATAATTAACAATGAAAAAAAAAACCCAGATACTCTATTTTGTTTCCCTTTTAATGGGTTGCTCTGACAGCAGCTACTTAAGACAAAGAATTTGTGCCTGCCAAGTAGATGTGGTTTTGCTGAAGCATCTTCTGGGTTATCACAGGGACTAAAATCCAGAGGAAATGAGATTACAAAGCAGGTCAGAGCATGCACACACACAGCAAATTCAGGAAATAATGGCAGAACTTCATGACAAACAACAATCCTACACAACTAAGCAAGGCTGTTGCTGCATTCTTGATCCTTCAGTAATAAGAAGACAGATATCCATCATCTCCATTAAACAGCTCAAAACCCTCAAAGGAATGTTTCCTGTTCTTTAGACCATATTCATGAGGCTGTTTGGGAAGCTCAAACCCCTGAATATTCTCCCTCAGAAACCAAGTTAAACACAACCCCAATACTCACCCCTTTGGTAGTTTTAGTAGGTGAGGGTGGACCTGAAGAGAATAGAAAATAATTTCAATAGTAGGTTACCAAAAGTTTAAACAACATTACAGCAACATCATCAGCTCCTCCTGGGGTGAAAATGTAACTGCTGATTCTTCTTTTAAATGAAAAAGTGACCAAAACCATCACTTCAGAGAAGTCATAATTATGACTGAAAAAGGTATAACAATGGAAATTATCTGTTTCTCTGTTTGCTGGACACTGGCCAACCAAATCACCCATCAGTTCACAAGCAGACTTGTGGATTTGTGTGAAACAATTCACTTGCCACAAAGAACTCTAATTATTTCCTTAGCTTATTAAGGAACAGCAGCATTTATACAGAAAAAGACCTGGAAATTTTTGCAAATATCAGTGACTGAAATGCCACTCTCAGGGCTCAAATAAAGCCCTGAGAGACATGAGCAGCCACGAGCTGCTTCATAATCCATTCAGCTCCTTCTGGAAAACACACAGTGGGTACTACAGATTTGGGGAGAAGATGCCCCGTGATCTGTGACTGCCAGTCAGTGCAGGGGTACAAATATGCAAACGAAACATCAGACTTTTTCTGCTATTCCCAGTGATCAGCCCCACCTCTTTGCTGCTGCTGCTTCCCATCTCCTGCAATCCCCTGTCCCTCACAGCCACACTTACTGGAATACATTTGGAGAGCCTCAGCAAACTCAGGCCATCACATGCTTTGCATTATGCTGCAGAGCACGTGTTTGCTTTAGCACTCCCCTGATGCCTCAAAGAGACACTGCATAAACAGGCCAGCATAAAACTTTTTTTGGGGAAAAAAAACCCAAAACCAAGCCAAAACCCCAAACAAAACCCTAGCAACCCCAAATACTTAGGGGGATTCATTACATTTAGAACATAACAGCTCAGAGACAGAACGAGCTGCTGCTTAGCTGTCAAGATTGGACATGATTTAGACATCACACTAAAAAGGGACTTTAAAAAGCTTATAACCAATATGACAACTGTAAATTCATGTCTGTACCTCCTCTCAAGATAAGCAGTGGCACCTCTGCCCCTACTGGGAACTGCTTGAGCACCTCCACCACCTGCAGGTGGGTCAAGCTCTGCACGTTCTGATGGCAGATCTCCTTGATGACGTCGCCTTTCTGCAGGCCCTGGCACCACTGGCTGTCCAAAATCATCTTCACCTTCTGGCCCGTGGGGCTGTCAGCGATGGCAAAGCCGAAGCCTTTGGGCCCTTTGAGCAGGGGGATGGTGACCAGCTCTGGCTGGGAGCCCCCTGAGGAGGCCAGGGACCCCCTCTGCTCCGCCGTGTCCATGCAGGGGCCGTTCAGGCGCCCGTTGACCAACATGGGGCCCATTTTGCCATTCTGGTCCAACACAACCGTCCCTGCTATGAGCTCCGGGCTGGCCACAGCCCCCTCTCCTCCCTTGGCCACCGGGGGGCCGTTGATGATGGGGGTGGCTGTCACGATATCCACCACGGGCTCCTCGGTGTCGTCAGGGAGGGGGTAACCCCGGCACAGGGTCATGTTCACATACTGATTGACAGGGACCAGCTGGAACATCTGCACAACATCTGCATGGGTGTGGCCGAGGACACAGCTCCCGTTGATGTCCACGATGACATCACCTGTTGCAAAACAAAGCTCAGTAGTGTCAAAAGCAGAAGCCAAAGCTGGACCCAGAAACAAAAGCCTCACCTGGAGGAATTCCCTGGGCAGGCTCCCACCTAAGGAGGAGTGGCTGGGCTGTCACCTCCTGGCTAATGGTGGCCAAGCACGAAGGATTTCCTCTTTGCTTTTATTCTATTTCATCTCAGGACAGAGTGTGCTAAATATACGGAGTTTAATCTGCAGCAGATTTAAAAACTGATCGTGTGCAGCCACGGGGGATGAGGCAGGGCACGCACACTCCTGCAAGCAGATGTCTTGTGCCTTAATTCATATTGCACAGCATCCTAAAGCCAAAGGCAGAATAAAGCGGATTTTTTTGGGCCCTGTGTTTATTTTAGGACTGGCTGAACCTAAGCTAGGATTGCACCCACACACGTTCCATGCACTTACACTGCTGCCACACGTGGCTAAGAATGTCTTTTCCAAATCAGCCAAAGTGGGCTGCAGAGCCCAAAACCTCATTTCATGTTTCCATCATTGTGATGAGAGACTTTGCACACGCAGTACAATATTCCCTGCAAGCTGACTCATCCCTTAAATGCCTGGGCATCACTAAAACAGCAGCTCTCTTATTCCATGAACTACAATCTTGTCATTCCAAGAGTTCTGCAGGATTGTTTTCATTTTTACAGAGGTGGAACACAAATCGCACACAAACAAGTTCAAACAATCCCTCAGCAACAAACTAGGGAATTGTTTCATTTCGTAGGTAAATAGTGTTAAATCATTCAAGGCATGAACTCTTTTCTCATCTGAAGAGTTTATGAGATACATAAAGAAGTATTTTGCCTTTTCTACTATGTTAACTGTACAGTAACCTTAATTAAACATATAATAACAATGAAAAAGTGGGCAAGACTTCATGGATTGCAGGTCCTTTCATCCCCCTCCTTTCCTCACTTGTCCAGCTCACACAGCTTTGCTTCCTCATCCCTGCTGCAGGTTTCTTGCAATTTTAATACCTGGTCTCATGTTTTTTGGCAGCAACGAGGCAAAACCACAGACACACTCTTGTTACTTTATGTATAGAGAGGGAACAAATCTGTGAACAACCATGAAGTCAAATGTCCCAGCTAAAGCACAAGCACTGAAACCCTCAGAGGGGTCCTGAAGGTAGACTTTTGTCTAGAATGTTTTGCCTCTTTTCAGATCTTTCACAACTCTGAGAAGTGTTTCCTGTAGTGAGGATGTGGATGGAGTCATCCAGCCTCCTGTGCCTGGTGTTCTCCAAAGCACCCCAGGAAATGGAAGCTGAGAGAAGTAATACTTGACCTGGAGCAATTCTCCCATCTTGTGCAGCAGGTCCATCTTTTAACACATTCTTCACCTGGAGGAACTCATCAGGCCTGTCCCCCCCGATGATTGTAAAGCCAAAGCCCATGGTACTTTTCTTCAGGGATGTCCTTATTAGTGCTCCTGTGAGCTGGGATGGATCTCGAGTGAAGAGAGACTTCCCTGGTCCTTTGGGATTAGAGGACAGAGAGGAAAGCAGGGTTAGTTCTGGTAGATTTGTTTGTTTTTGAAGGTGTCACAAAGGTTAACGATGTGTTTATTGCTGGGTAATCTCTGCAGCACATTCGGGAGGACACAAACAGGGCAATGCTACTACACTCCTTTCCCTGCTGGGTTCAGGGAAGGGAAAAGTGGAGTTTTTCAGTACAGATTGTAACAGGGCTGTGTCTAAACCTCCCACCTCGAATTCCCAGTTTTAATCCTTGAATACTAAGCTGAAAGTAAACCCAAAAGCATAAAAACTCCAGGTGTGGTTTTACCCGCAGCTTCCAGCTGGCTCTTCTGACCCCCCACATATCCCAAAGCTGCCTATGCCAACCAGCTTCAGAACAACCAGAATGCTTTAAAAGCACTCTTACTGTCTTGGTTCAATTATAACATTAAAAATATCATTCAAAAAACCCTCCAGATTTGGGAGGACAACCAAAAGACAAGGTTAATGCCTTGGTGAATTCCAAAACTAGGTACTTCCAAAGCCTAACTGCAGATGAAGATAGAAGTGACAACACAATACTCAGTGATACCTGACTTGGAAGGGCCAGCATCAGTCTGTCCCAGCTGCTTTTTCCTTTTGGCTTCCAACACTGGATTTTCAAACTGGGTTTTCTGGTTAATATGACTGCAGACATAAAAAGGGCGGGTCAGGATTTCAGCAGGAAACACTCTGCCGATTGCCCCAAAAAAACACAACCCAAAAGATACATCTACAAACACTATTTGTCATTATTTCAGATGAATGCTCTGGAGGAATGAATGATAAACTCTCATAATCAACCCTGAAGGCATGTTTGTTCTTTCAACAGCTTGATTTGAGACCCAATAAAATTCTATTCCCTTTAATTACTGGGTAGAGTTGCAATAGTTTAGAACTGAGCAAACCTGCTTTTTCTCTTGATCCATCCACCTATGATGTTTACAAACTCAGGCATCATCTTTTTGCTGTAGATGTCAGCAGAGCAGAGAGGGGAAAACCCAGCAAATTTGAGCATAATTTAAATACTTTGGCTTAGCAAAGTGAAAAATATTTGCTTGTTCTCTCAAGCTACATTTTCAACTCTGCCAATTTTCTTCTCCGTGGTTAAGGAGAGATTTAATTTCCTCTGGCCTGAAGGAGATTCAAAAGAGCTCTTGCAGCAGTTTAGTGGTTATTTACTTGGCTCTTTGGAGACAGCACTGAGCTACAAGTTATTTTTGCTCTTTTACAGTTATCAGGTGCCACTCTGAGATCAAATAACCCCGTTTTTGTTAAAGCTGGGAAAAATGACACCAGCTCATTCACACTAATAAATCACTTTGGTTGCTTCTTGCTTTCCTTCCCCCAATGAAATACACTCCAGCAAGTGTTCAAGGTCACACCATGGATTGTCCCACATGCCACTGTTTCCACTAGACATCTTTAATGCCTTCCCAAAACCCCAGAACTGCTTGGGTTGGAAGGGACCTTAAAGCTCATCCAGTGCCATGGGCAGGGACACCTTCCACCAGCCCAGGTTGTTCCAAATCCCTGTCCAACCTGGCCTTGCATTGCATTACAATCTCTGCTTAGTGGGTATCAAGCACTTGATTAGTCCCTGCTCAATTTATGTCAAATCAATAATTAGCACTTACTCAACATAGTATGTTCCATACTGAGGGTCTTCTATTTTCTCCCATCCATAAGGAAGTTCTGCAATCAGAAAGACCAAATTCTCCATTACAGGGGAAAACTACCTGCAAATACCAGAGTTTTTAGGAAAGACCACCCAGACTCATGGCAAACATGAGGAAAGCACAGGCCCTGTTTTCTTCTGTGATGAAGATTATGAGTCTGTTCCAGGGAATCTGAAGCCTGTAAGTCTCACTCTTTCTTCTACTAGATGACAAGATCAGCGTTCAGCAAAATCACACCACTTTACACAGCAAATAAACTCAATGACCTGTTTGATACAGGTACTGGAAGTTACACACAAAAAGCTCCATCAAATGGCAAATTCAAATCTGCTAAGATGGTGCCCAGCAGCCCCTGACTGACTGAGGGTGATAAGCAGTCACCACAGAGGTCAGATTATCCCAGTTATCTTGACTGTGGAAATTCAAATATTAGAATAATGGACACAGCCAGGTAGCCAGACATTTTCAGGATAAATGTGCCCTGCAATCTTGTTTGAGGCTGCCCTAAGTTTGACAGGAACAGGAATTTCCCAAGCATATGACAGCGTGTTACCAATTACTAACACCAGCATCACTCCACAGGGTGTGACAGAAAACCCAGTGGGTCTATTCATTTAAATATTGTTCATTTGGATATCCTGCATCTCTGTTTAAAGTGCTCTTTTTATCCTGTGGTGAGCTGCACATATGTTTAATAAGCAGCAGTATGCAGCCCTTGCTCCAGCTGGCTTCATTGTGGATACATTGCTGTTAGGCTGGGCAATTTTGGAGCATGACAGGCTGTTCTGAGCCTGCCTCAGCTTTTGGAACATGTCAGGCATTTGCTGAAGACAGAGCTCTCTGCTACTCCTTTCCAGCTGACTAAATTGCCTGGCTGGGCAGGGAATGGGTGCAGGAATTGCACCTGACCTGTGACTCTTGAAGCACTGGAGGGAGTCAGACTGTTCCCTCCACTTCTGCATTCAAATATTGCATCATGGCCCATGCAATGGGTGTCATGAGCAATATGGATTATCCCTGTCCCCTTTACTATTTCCATATTCTGGTATTTAAGGACCTGCTCCCCCTGCCATATTCCACCCACACAACACTTTCCAGTGAGATCGTCACTCACGTGCAGCTTCTCCTTAGCAATGCCACTCACTGCAACAAAACATCTCATTCTCTGCTCAGGAATGCAGGAACACCCTGGATTCAGCCAAATTCTGCTGTTCCAGGGAAAATACACCATGGACTTTCCCAGTCTTAGGTGAACTCCTCCTGCCACCAAAGCAGGGACACTCAGCACGCCGCTGCTCCCAGTCAGCTGTGCCAGGAAGGAGCTGCCACCACAGCAGGAATGGATTGTGACCAGCTGGGATAAACTCAGACACTTCTCAGGGGCAGGTGACAAAGGATCCTGAACATCTCACCTCCATCTTCACAATCTTCAGGAGCTTTGGCCTTCTTGCAGAGCCGGGGGTCGAGCCATGTGGTGGTCTTGGTGTTGTGACTGTGGAACACAAGAGGGGCCATCAACAGGAGAGAAATCCCTCAGACTGAAGAAATTTTGCTTTACTCGTTTACTGGCAGAGGGGAAACTGCAGCCTTGAGATAATATAACCCCTTTTAGTGCCTCAGTCACACCATAAAATGCTACAAAGGCACCAGCACACTGGAGATTCTCCAGTTCATGGGGGGAGTGCCTGAGGTACAAAGCAGACCCCAAAAGCTCATGTGGGAACAGCAGCTGCCTCTTCCTCAGAGGAAGAAATACTTTTAGCCTCCTTGTGCTTAACTCTCAGGAAGGTTTCCCTTTCATTTTTCCCTTATAATTGACAAATGAGGCAGTTCCACACATGCACACACGAGCTACTTTCCTATCCTGGACTTTCACCTGGGCTGTTTGTATTTCAAAAGATGCATTCCCAGCCAAGGAACACGAGCAGAGAAGGAAGAATAAAAAAGGTTTCAGATTTCAGAGAAATTTGACAAAGTGAAGGCTTCTAAAATTATCTAATTAAGTTATAATTCACTCAGCAATACCCACCCAGCCTTGAGATACAAAACTTATAACAAACAAACTGACTTTGCAGGTGGAACCAGCAGGTTTTCCTGCACAATGGCAACTGCAAAGAGCATGCAACAAACACCAGCAAGGAATACAACAGTAGGAATACATTTAATTTCATAGAGAAATAGCAGCAGTGGGAACAGAAGAGAGGTGAAAGAGCAGCAGCACTTCTCCCCCCCAAGGGCCCAGCAAACCCTCAGTGGCAGCAGTTACTCACTCGATGAAGTAGATCATGCCAGTGTCTGTGTAGGCCATCTCCCAGTTCTTGGGCAGGGGTTCCAGCGTCTCATCCCTCGACAGGTAATTTCTGAAGTCCATGTTGCTGCTTGTCTGGTTGTAGCTGGGAACAGGTTTCATCCAGTCAGGAGAATCTGAGTGTTTTTCTTTGTTTTCTGCAGTTGTTCAGGGAAAGTGTTACTATTTGTCAGATGCTTATGTTGTTTCTCACAAAGAACCACCCTCTTAATCTGGCTACGAGTGGATGTCAAACACGTCCCTGTATGTGATGTGCATTTTTCCACTTTGTTTCTTTTTTTTTTTTCAGCTGTGAACTTTGAAAAGCTGACATGAAAACACTGAACTCTGCTCTTCCCCTGCCAAACAGAATTAACCTTGCATTATGTGTCTGAGCCTACCCTGAAAAAATCAACGCTGGCAGGACTCCAAATTGACTACACTTTGTTGCTGCTCCTACAGAGAGAACAGTGTTTGTAATGCCACAATACAACCCCAAAAATCCTACTAATATTCCTCAAAGCACCAGAAGGGAATGTAGAGAAGACC
The DNA here is from genome assembly GCA_035047865.1 of Dendrocincla tyrannina. Classification (NCBI taxonomy): domain Eukaryota; kingdom Metazoa; phylum Chordata; class Aves; order Passeriformes; family Dendrocolaptidae; genus Dendrocincla; species Dendrocincla tyrannina. The sequence goes on along the minus strand of JAWWMP010000077.1, from coordinate 6,415,770 downwards.
CAAACTGCCAGTAAAACAAACAACACCCTCCTACAAGCCACAAGCATTGAAAAAAAAAAAATCCCAAAATCCCTGCAGGAAACTTTAAATGGCAGAGCTCCCACCCTTCAGAGCTGAGATTATGCTCAGTACCCTCTGTGACATGATGATGTCCATGACCTTCACCCAACCACCAGCCCCTCTGTGGTGTTGCCAGCCCTGAAAGTGGCAAGATTAGATCAGGTCTGGTCAGTCTAAGTCTGTCTTGAACACTCACACACAGGATCAGCTGCAAATGCAATGTGACAGCTCCTCTGCTCCATCAGTTCTTCCCCCTCGAGATGAGTAACCATGACAGCAAAAGGAAAAGGGCATCCTGCCAATCTCACAAAGTTCCTGCTGGACATTGCTCCAGCCTCAACACACTTGGCTGTGTTTCTCTCCACAAGCTCCTCCTCGTGTGGTTTCAGGTGGTGTGATAGTTCCCTTAACCAAAATAATCTGACTATTTTACAGCATGAGCTGGTGCTGCCCCTCAAACCCACTGCTCCCCTCAAGCTTCCTGTGTGCAAATTCAGTAATCACCTCAAAATTGAACAGTAACATTTACAGGGCAGCAATTCTACTCTGGGAAGGATTCTTGTTCTGTGAGGAGTGGATCAATTTTTCCTTCCTGCTCATGTAACTGGCCCATCCCCAGCACCACATGTTCTGCACTGAGCAGTGCATTCTGTGATGCAACTGCACATCTGGCTGGGAGAACAGCTGGTTCTTTTTAAAAGATCATTTCAAAATCGAGTAGGAGCACCAGCCTGAAGAGAAACTGCCTTCAAACTTCACCAAAACTAAGGAAGCAGGAATGTTATTTGTAAACTCCTCATCCATTCATGCAACACTCCAGGGAGTTTCTCCCCTGTCAACCAACCTATCCCTCCGCTGCCATTAACTGCTTCCTTTTCCTCCTCTTCCTCCTCTTCAGGGAGAGAACTCTCCATCCTCTGCATTTTGCTGACAGATGTGGTTCTTTTCCTCTGGGATTCAGTATCAAAATCATTGTCAAAAAGAACTTGATCCACTGGATCAGGCTGGAAGGGGCTGGGCTCTGCTGGAGGCTTTGGAGTACCATAAAAATTACCTGTAAAGAAGACAGAAATCAGGAGGAATAAAGCACTGATGCTGCTGAAAGCACTGGCTGAGAATGTTTTATTGCCCACATAAATGTGTTTTGGTGAAAACTTAACTCCTCAAAACCCAATCAACACTCAAAGCCTATTTATTCCTACACTGACCTTTTGCCAATGGTGCTGTCAGATATCAGAAAACAAGAGGTTTAATTCAAAATTTCTACCCTGCCCCCAGTTTTCTAAAGAAAAAGATGGATTTGTTACTTTGTCTGGAATTCACTAATACTCCATAAAAGACTTGGGGAACAATCTGAGAGGAGCAAAGCAGTGAAAATCAATTATTCTTACTCTATATACTAATTAAGAGAGAATATGCAGCAACAGAAACACACTAAAGTCAAAAAGCAAATTAATTTCATGCAGAAACAAATATCTATTTACATAAAAGCAGTTAACAAAGAACTGATTTTTAAAACCCACAATCCTCTACTGACAAGAGGCTTGCTAAACAAAGCCTCACCTCAAAATGACTTGTGCTTGAGAAAAAGGAACAGATTTTTGCCTTCAGTATTTTAATCTAAAACACAAAGGAATCATCTGCTGTTTTCTGAAAAAGAATTTCAGCAATTGACCTCTCTCCTGACTGCTCATATGATTTTTATTAAGGAATTGAGCACACAGCAAGAAAGCTTCCCAGAATTCCTGCTGGGGTAACTTTTGGTGCCTGGCTGTGGTTTTGACCATGTAAATAAAATAAATAAGAATCCCTTCTGCAAATATCAGTGAGGGCGAGGCTCAGAGTGGGGACAGCCAGATAAAGGGCTGCTAAAGGGAAAAAAAACCACCTAAATTTGCTCAGGAGATTTCCACAGACAGGACAATGTCAACAGACAGCCTTGCCCAGGACTGACTCCTTAGACGTTTTCTTTTCTCACCACTTTCAAGAGAAATGTTTTCCCCCCACCACATTTAACAGAACCAAGTTTGCTCCAGATTTTTGGACAATCTGGCCCTAGTGCTGTTCAATTTTTCCTTGGAAAAGGCTTTTGTTTTTCCCTGCTGGATCACAGTTCCCCTTGCCTTCTGCCCTTTTGATGCAGGGCTGTGAGGAGAACGTGGCTGTGCCCTCTGAGCTTTGCACAAAATGGACTGAACTCTGTGAAAACTGTCCCAAGCACACACAACCCTTTTCAGAATGCTTCCAAAAATGCAGTGAGGAAAATCATGAAGACTGCTTGAAAGGCTAAGCAGAGAGCTTTAAAACAAAAGCCCTCCCCCTCTTTACAGCTGACCCTAAAAATAAGCCTCGCTGTTGCCCCTCTGCTACTGGAAATGACCATGAGATGGGCAGGAAAAGTGGCACCCCAGGGGCTACACTTGGCCTGAGGTGCTGGGTCCTTATTGCCATCCCATTAAACATCACCAACGTACCATCATATGTTCCACTTTCTAGCAAGGCTCCACTTTCTTCCAGTGCTTTAAACTGCTCCACAGGAATGAAATTATAGTCTACCCCAGGGACCTCCCCATCTCTGGGAGCCCTTGTAGTGCCTGCAAAGACAGAAAACACTCTTGTAAGATACTTAAGAGCTGCCTGTTACTGCCTGCTGCACGATTCAGCAAAACCAATGTATTTTTGAATCTTCATGCAATGATGTCACTCTAGGAAGAGTTAGAACAAGCGGTGAGCGAGTGAACAATAATGTATAAAAACTGGGCCAAGAACTTACACAGGAATGACAGTTCTGGTCCTGACAGAGGAGCAGATGAAAAGCTGGGGGAGTTGGTAATTACAGAGAATTCCTTCTTATGCTCAGTGAACCAAAAAACAGCTTCTGTGGCTGCTGCTGACGCCTGGGCCAGGCAATCCCAGCCTGGGATTCTGGGATTCTGGGAACAGCCCTGGTATTTCACCTCTACCCAGCTGGGAGGGTGCTGCATCTCCCCTGCTTCCACCAGCACCAAACCCTCTCATTTGCACTGAGGTCAGTTGTGACTAAGCACCTTTGCTTTTTGGGTCACCAAATCCACAGCTAGGCACAAAACTTATTTTTTAACCTACCACTCAAGAGTGCAATTCAGCTACACTCCAAGCCCTGGCTGTAGGTCAGCTTTTTCAAAGCAATCACTAAATTGCTGTGTTAATGCCGAGGTTCTCAAAGTGTTATGTCTATGAAAATTGGCCTCCCATAGTTAAAACAGCTTAATTAAAGCTCTCCTGGAAAGGACTGACTGATTCATTGTTGCCTACATCCTACCAGCATTTTAAAGGCAAATGTCAATTTTGTCAGGCAGCAGCATGAACAAGAGCTAGGAAATAAAAGGTAATAACAGTGAAATGCAGGTTAGGAAAGCCACAAACTCTTGGGCGTGCTCAGAGAGAACAGACCAGAGTTCCTGTAAATACAAAAAGCGTTAGTTGACAAACTTACAAGTTTTTAGGGCAATGAATATTTAAATACTGTCAATGATGAGTCTTTTTAATCAGTCTGTCTGCTCAGGATGATCAAACACTCCCCCTGTACTTTCTGCCACTGTCACCCCTTCTGCCACTCTATTTCTCCTACTGAAACACCCTGAATTCTGAATTTCTTGCTGCTTTTCAGCCCACATTGGCTGCACCAATTCATGGCAACTTCAGACACAGAGCTATCCTTGCAAAGCCAGGAGTTCCTGCTGCAAGGTAAAGCCAGAAACCAGATGAAGAGAAAAGGCAATTAAAGCTCATAAATGATGTGATTGTTAGCAGGAACAGATCAAATGAGGCTGGTCTTTACATACTTACAAGGGATGGTTCTCAAGTAGAGATTGTCTCTGATCACTTGCTGCAGTTTGTGGTCTATCGAGCCCTTCTGGAACTGAAGGCTCAGGTAGTGGCGCAAGTCTTTGTTGATGACTTTTCCTTAAAAAACCCAACAAACGAGAATAACTTGTGAAAATTAAGCAGGATCTCACAACAGGAATTGTGTTTCACTGCTGTCAATGTTGCAGAAAAAGCAAGCAGTGAAAGAGTTGGGTTGTTTTAAATGCAATGACCTGAATGGGGAAAAAAATTAATATTCTGTGCTGGTAAATCACAGAATGCCAGAAGGGTTTGGGTGGGAAGAGACCTTAAAGCCCATCCAATTCCACCCCCTGCCATGGGCAGGGACACCTTCCACTTGACCAGGTTGCTCCAGGCCCTGTCCAACGTGGCCTTGGGGACTTGCAGGGATGGAGCAGCCACAGCTCCTCCTGTGCCAGCCCCTCATCACCCTCACAGGGAAGAGTTTCTTCTGGCACAGTTGATTTTAAGCAGAGCTGAGCAACAACCATCCAACATCAGTATCTCCCAAGCTAGACAGTGACAATATTCTGGAGTTGTTTGAAAGTCAATAAAAAGTATTAAAATACAAGATGTATTAGCAAAATGCAAAGTCTCCACAGAGGGGAAGTTATTGTCACTGTATCTTGAAGCAGTTTCCATTCAATTTACACCTACTCACTAGTCACCTGAGCTCAACATTTTGTCACATGGGAACCTGCATCTTTGGCATTATAAAAAGAAAATATTCCCCTTTTAAAAACATTGCATAATAGAAGAGAGTTGGGTTGGTTTTCTTTTTTTACAATTACTCCTTTGCAATACTTCTGTCAGGTATCATTAGTGAATCTGTCACATCACTGGAGAACCACGGCCCCTTCAGCACACAAATAACTGAGCTCTTGAATTACTGCCTCATCCTTCTGACAGGAGGGTACAAACCAAGCTTCTGTACCCTGCCAGCCTCCCAGAAAGCACATTAAACAGAGTTCAGTGACCTTGGGAAATTTAAAGTTACGTACTACAGAACACTCAGGGCTTTAGGGGGAAAGCTCAGCCCTCGTCTGCAGAGGCAGCCCAGGAGATGGGCAGCAGCAGGAGAGGGCTGGGCTAGCCCAACAGCAGGGAAAACAGCTGGAGCAGACAACTGCTCCTTTCAGATTACATCACCAACAGGTTATGAAATGCAGGAACGTGCCCTAGGAATGGCTGTGACAGGAGCCTGTGAGGAGAACACCTCCAAGGGGGCACAGACCCACGGCAGGGCTCCCAGAGCTCCCCCACACCTTCAGCCAGCCTTACTGAGCTTATAGAAAGGTCACATTTGGACACAAACCCCAACCAGCAAAACCCTTGCACTGCTAACCAAGTTATCCCAACCACATGCCACTCCTAAGAAGTTGGCTGCACCTTTGGGTTGTGGCAGGTTTGGACTTTCCCTCCCCTTTCAGCCAAGTTAAGAGCAGGTCACACCTTTGAGGTCTCTCAAACACAACCTCAGCGACCACCAGCAAAGGGAATTTCAACCTGCACCCTCTTCCCTCCAAACAAAACCACAGCAGGCTGAGGAGTATTGCCAAGTGGAAGCAAGATTACCTATCAGCCCTTCAGAGAGGTCTGTGCTGTCCACAAGTTAACCAAAACCCAAACTGAACCACCCCAAGCCCCCAAGCAAAGAAGGCAAAAGCTCAGAGCAGGCAGCACAGCCTGTGCTGAACACAAGCCCCAAGCTTCAAAGGAAGGTGATTTTTCACCTGCTTTAACACTTCATTTCTTTAAAAAATTACATCCAACTCCCAGAAATCATTCTGCAGCACTAGGACAACACCTCAGCATTGTCCTTGTGGGTTACACAAGCAACACAGCAGTTCCCACAGCAGTGGATCCCACCAAATCCTTCCCAGGCACGGAATGTGCCACCCCCAGGGCCAACCCTGCCTGGTGTGATGCCAGCGAGCCCCCACCTCAATTCCCTGTTTTACCATCATGAACTGTTCCTCATAAAACTTTGGATTTGCTTCTTGCAGCATAATGAGCAAAACATGTCACAGAAAATGGAAACAAATGGGGTAATCTCCAGCAGGAAAAGTATTTTCCATTTGTTACTACAAATCACTTTATTGTTTGTAGACAAGATGGTTTCCCAACATTAAAAAAATGTTTTACTGCTAAAATGGTCCATCCATCTCTCTGTCAAAGCCAGATCCATAGCTCTGCACTTCAGCAATCCCAGCATATTTCACTTAGGCAGATCAATACACCCATATTTCACTCAGGCAGATGAATCTGGTCATTAACTACGTTCAGAGCCCTGCACGTCAGAAAAAGCTCGGCAAGAGCTGAAAATCTGCACTGGATGGAGAATTACAGAGCCTTTATTTACTCACTGATCTTCCCCTCCTTATGTTTTAAAATATAAAAGCTCATAAACCCTTTCCAATAAATACCAACTCAGTTAAAGACCCGGTAAAGGCAAAGCTGCTGCTGAGGATACACCAACACTGAGGGGTTAATCTTAACATTAAAACCTTAGACTGGAGATCAAGACTGAGACCAAGGTGACTAAACTGGAGATTGAAAGGCTTGCCTGGGGAAAACAGGAGAGTCAAACAAAAGAGTAGGCAGAGGGAAAATGACAGTCGTGGAGAGAATGGTGTGCATTAGAAGGCAGAAAAATAAAGTAATAGCAAGGATGCTTTAGGCAACCTCCAGAGCTTGCTTCATGCAAAAGCCAGATTATTTCCCCTCCAGAAGCTGAACATGCTCCTTTACATTGTTTCACGCAGGCTTTTAGGAGAACCTCGTGTATCAGCCCCTCTGAAATGACCTAATAAATGTCGGGTTGGTGTTTGTGTTGCTGCTGAGCTGCCTCTGAAGGATGACACAGGCAACACAGGGACCAGTCAAGAGGAATAATGTACTTTATACCATTCAGGTTCTGCGAGATGAACAGGCACAAGCCTCTTGTTTTCAGTTTTAATCTAAATTAACCAGGAAAGAACTGTTTAAAGGAGGCTATGCACATTGCATGTGGGTAAGAACTAAGTGGCTGCAGGAGGGAAAAAGGCTCCAGAGGCACTGCAGCAACACAGCACTGGAAGGACAGAGGCAAACGAGTGACAGGGACACAGTGACACACGGGGGTGGCGCCTCTCACAAACTGTGCTGGTGAAGTTGCCTCTGCAGGACGAGGGACAGCTATTTATACACCCAGCTTGTCATGGAAACACTCAAGAATACACTTTGCAGCTACAAACAGAGGAGCATCACCATGGTGCTACTAGAACTCGACACAAAAACCCACTTCTGGATCAGCAGTGTTGGTAAAATGGCAAAACTCAAAGCTCAAATATCAAATAAATGATAAGAATTCAGTCTCTGTAGATTTTATGTTGCTGTCTGGTAATAATCCCACAACTACCTCTGGTGTATGGAGTACCTGTGATACCTCCCACCAAGCACTCTGAGGATGACATGAAACTTGTCCATGTCGTTCTCATGAACATTTTACAGGGATACAGGTGACAGCTTTCCAGAGACATGGAATCTCTGCCCTGCTGGGGAGTGATGCCTGGAAGTTTCCATGCCAACACCTTCTGGAGACAGCTACAGGCTACCAAGGAGCTGCAGTGCTCACAGGTGACTGAATAAGTGGACACTCTTTTAATTTCCAACTTTTTCAAAAATACTTCTCTGCCCATTAGAAAAGCAATTTTTCAAAGCAGCAGTTTATTAAAAGCATGCTGCTTTCCTATTAAAGGATGTAATTTATTGCTAGGGCTTTCACCTTCACTGTAGCTTTTAGCATAAAAATGCAATTTTAAGTGAAGAGATGAGAAAATGGGATCACATTCCCTTGTTTATGGGTGAAGGGCAAAATCACAGAATCCTATAATGGTTTGGGTTGGAAGGGACCTTGAAGCTCATCTTGTTTGAAGCCCTTGCCACGGGCAGGGACACCTCCCACTAGCCCAGGGTGCTCCAAGCCCTGTCCAACCTGGCCTTGGACACTTCCAGGGCTGAGGCAGCCACAGCTTCTCTGCCCAACTTGTGCCAGGGCCTGCCCACCCTCACAAAGAAGGATTCCTTCCCAATATCCCTCGGGCAGTGGGAAGCCATTCCCCCTTGTCTTGTCCACTGCATCCCTCTCCAGCATTCTTGGGAGCTCCTTTAGGGTTCTCAGGTCTCCCTGGAGCCTTCCCTTCTCCAGGTGAACATCCCCAGCTCTCCCAGCCTGGCTCCAGCCCTCGGAGCATCTCCAAGGCCACCCCAGCAGCTCCATGTCCTTGTGCTGCTGCTCCCCAGGGCTGGATGCAGAATTCCAGGTGGGGTCTCACCTGAGCGGGGCAGAGGGGTAGAACCCCCCCAATCCCCTGCTGCCCACACTGTGGGATCAGCCCAGCACACAGAGGGCTTTCTGGGTCCCACCACACGTGGCCAGGGCACGTCCAGCCTCTCAGCCACCCAAACCAGCCCCCCCAGCCCAGGGCTGGGAAGGCAGGAGCATTCCCAGCTATTCCCGTGGTGATCTGCCGCCATCTCCCGGCACCTTCCAGCTGATCCCCCAAGTTCCCCCCCTTTCCCACTCCCCAAACCCCCTCACCCCGCTCCCCAGGGAGGGTTTAAAGTCACACATCTTAGGCATTGCCACAAGATGTTGTTTCCTCACTCAGAACAGGGCAGAGGCGTGCCCAGAACCCCCCCGTGTACACTGAGAATTCCACACGTACAAACACAATCCCGGAGCGTCCACGGCTCCGCTTGGCTGCGTGACATGTTACATAAGCTGGGACTGCAAAAGGCCACCCTGACCATGAAAATTCCAGTGGAACACACTTGAAGGGCTACAGAACAGCTCCCTGGCTCCGCTCACGGGAGAACTAAAATAGGAACTAACAGGGTTCATCAAGTGGAAAACAGTTACTGTTTAATTAAACTGGGCTGTCAATACACAGAGGGAGATTAAGTGATCTTTGACGTGACTAAGCAAAAGCTGTTGAAAGAAATGTTCAGCTCCACAAAGCAGGGGCAATGCATTCGGAAACCTGGGTTATAATTAGTGTGTAACATTAACTTTATCATCCTCCTCAGCAACTACTCACCTATGATGATTTCACACAAGTCCCTGATCTGAATGTGTGCGTTCACCGAGCACAATAAATGACTCGGAGCACGCAAAGGAATCGCTGCATTCACGGAATACGGAGAGGATGGAATAGCCCAGGACTTCAGTACCTGCACAGGGACCTGCCCACCTGGCCAATCCACACAAGGGAGAGGTGGGAAGCTCAAATTATTTCAATTAATATAGAAAAGAGACAGCAGCGTTTTGAGAGCGCCCAACGCAGTCAGAGGTGCTTCCTCAGGTTGTAGGGCAGAAACACCAATGGATTGCTGTGCAGACGCCTGTTTTTCCTTCATGGAAGGGGGCCAGGAGCCCTGGGACCATGGAGGGGGAAGGCTGACCCTGACAGCTCATGTCCCAGCCCACCCAGGGCTCCCTGACACGCTCCCACTCAACACCTCCCCATCGCCCTTCCAGGTAATGGAGACCAGAATTCAAATTTGGACTCTGCCTGTGGAAGAGTGGAGCTCCCTGAGAAAATCTGGGACAGTGCAGAAGGTGAGATGACACCACACCTGGGCCAGTGACCTAGCTGGGAACACAGCTTCTGGTCCCATTACAGGCTCAGGGTAACTGTTCATTGCCAGCTCCATTAGGTGCAGCTCCACTTCCCAAGGGACAGGAGCAAGGAAACGCCGTGTCCTGTCCACAGGGCTCAGTAAGCACCTCCAGCATCCAGGATCACCAGCTGCTTTGGAGTTAAATTGCTGCAAGGATGTTCAAAAGACCAAAAGCAGATAATCATCTCAGGAATGTGACAGCAACTCCTGCCCGCCTGCCTTTTAATGAGGCTCAGCCAGCGGTGGGTCCGAACTGCTCTGCTCCCAAAGTCTGAATTAATCACGGCTTTTGATTGCCAGACCCGACACCAGCAAAGGCCAAGCGTTGACTAATCCAGCTGAGATTCTCCAAAGCCCACGGTGGGCAGGTCTCTGGCTCCAGCACCAGAAGGGCATCTTGATTTGCTGTATCACTGGCAGGTAGAGACATTTGTCTGAAACCAGCAATCTGTCACACGACACAGATTTTCCCCTGACAATGAACAGAACAGACAAGGTAAAGAATGAAAGTTGATTTCCCAGAACAAACGTGGGAGAAGAGCCAAATACATTAGCAGCTTATTTTGGGATGTGAAATGCAAATGATATATTTTACAAAGACAAAAAAGAAAAAGAGAAAGAAAACTTAAATTACTAAAGGGTGGGAAAAAAAAGAATAAAATTATATTTTAATCTGTTCTGACCTGACTGACAGACTTCTCATCCCCTCCCTCAGTCCAGCATCATTTGCAGGGCTTTGGGTTGAGGGCAGACTAACATGCCAAGAAGAACCAAACTCTTCTGCAGGTACCAATGCTGTTATCAGCAGAGGAAGACTGGGAATGACTTGGGAAAGTTTTTTGATGAAGGAATGGAAAGTTCTGGGGATAAGGAGGTGATGAGTGCAGATGCAACCGAGATAGACTATTAAGGAATATGGATAGGTATCAAGGAGGTATTACACTTGAGAACAGAGCTTCAAGGAGAAAATATTTTCAAAATATATTTTAAATTCCTTTTTAACAACAGCTTTCAAACATTCTCTCACAGAATCTCCCTAAAGCCTGCTGGGCTGTGTGAATTTCCCTCTGCTAAATGTCTGCAGAGATTATTTGACTGAAGACAGGGACAGCAAAGCCATGTTCATTAAGCCATGCTGCACTCACACTAAGTTATTCCAGCATCTGGAGCAAACATGTTAGAATAAAGGAAAAGGGGGAGTTGAGAAATTATCAAAACTTTCAGGCGAAGGACAATTCGAGACAAGGCCTTTACTCTGTTAGTCCTTTGTGATGAGCTTTTGGACCCAGCCCTGCCAAGCCCATCCCAGTTTCCCCAAGGCCTGGAGGAGATGGTGACCCATTTGCTTTACCGTGCATCTTAATTGCATCACAGAGACATTAGGGAACATCAGCCACATGGAAATCCTCACCCTCCTGATGCCACTGTCCTGTGGATAGAGAGCCAAGAGAGGTTCAGACTCGGGGTAGGTTCTGCAGGTGAGCCTGACCCCTCCAGATATCCTGACCATCATTTTTCCATGGACATGTCCAAGAACTGGACATCTAATAAATACTGAAGACATAAACCAGCTCTATTTACATTTTACAACCCCCTACCAAATACTCCAAGGCATGAGACCAGAGGGATACCAGCACAGAAAGAAGCAAGCAGGACTGGAGGAGCCCTTTCCAATGAGCAGCAGAGAAGGAATTTAATTCCTCCAAGTAACACAACTAATCCATAAACTTCTAACTACAATAGCAAAGCTTGTTCCTTTGTAGTGAAGAGAAATCACGGTGCAGAGCATTTGCAGATCACCCTGCTGTGAAAGAAAGGTTGGTAAGTGGCTAAATGTTACTGGTGTCAGTGTGCTTTGAAGAAAATTGAATTAAGGATCTCTCATGGAGCTGAACTATGGCTGTGTCATTAAAGGCATTCTGCAAATTTATAAAAAGTAAAGGGTAAGTATGTCAGATTCCCATAATTACATTAACATGATAGATGCAGAACAATTCATGGAGGAATTTACGCAGTCTATTGCACAGGAAAAAATCTCAAGGCTCTTCACAGCCACAATAACCCATTAAACCAGACTCATTTACTCACTGAAAGCTGAAAAATATTAGAAAGGTTTACTTTGAAAGGCTTGTTTAATTGTAGTTTGCTATATGCTGCCTGATAAGTCTTGGTAATATATTCTTATTTACTGAAATTATGGTAGAGATAAGCCTTACAGTATTTATAAATCATTTACCAGAGCACTCAAAATACTGGCAGGGTGTTTACAGCACTACTGAAAGAAATGAAAACCTGTTTATCCAGATTTAAGAAATAAGGTTGCCACCAACCTCAGAGTTTGTACACCCCAGTTCACTTAGGGGATTTTCTTATTGTCATTAGTAATGCAAAATACACTCAGAAAACACCAATAAATACGAATTTTGACTTTTTAAGCTTCCAGATTTAGATCACTTATTACTAAAAACAATCAAAGGAATGTTCAACACCAGCCTTTACAGGATAATGCCTTCAGATCCTCAAAGTGGTGACTGATTTAGGCAAAGTTTCTGATTCTTGAACATCCCAGCATCCTGTGCTGTTCTGCTCCCCAAAATCTCACAGGGTTTGAAATGTTCCCCCAATAAACCAGCCCACTGGTGGCAAACCTATGCAAAACTAATTTAGCTTTTGTGTTTGATTATGAACTTCAGCATTAAAGCACTGCAAGTTTTGAAGATACCTGAAACACGCTTTGGAAGGCACATCCCCAAACAATCTTTGAGAAACAAAAAAAGCACTGGCAGATCAGGAGTTGTTTATTCCAAAAACCACTCAGAGCTGAGAGGGACAAGAGGTGAAACGTAAACAGTGGGAGCCTGGATGCAATTCCCCAGGGTTTTATTTCTGGCAGTACAGAAACACCAAAGTCAAGTGTTACAGAAGCCTCCAGAGTGTGAATAGCCATGGCTGGGTTCCTGATCTACCATGAAAAAACCCTATTGTTTAGTGCACGAGGAAGGGGAAAGAAAATATTGGCAGAACACAGATGGCATTAGCTGGAGCCTTTCGGTGGGTGTATGAAAATAACACTTGTTACCCAGATAACACTTGTCACCAGTCACAGATGCACCAAAACTGGCTGAATCTTGGAAGTGAAGAATGAGCCCGGAGAGACAGGACAGGGGGAATGGCTTAAACTGAATGAAAGTAGGTTTAGGTTGGGTGTTAGGAAGGAATTCTTCCCTGTGAGGGCGGGCAGGCCCAGGAATGGAATTCCCAGGGAAGCTGTGGCTGCCCCAGCCCTGGAAGTGTCCAAGGCCAGCTTGGATAAACTTGGAGCAACCTGGGCTAGTGGAAGGCGTCCCTGTCCATGGCAGGGGGTGGGATGAGATGAGCTTTAAGGCCCCTTCCAACCCAAACCATTCCACGTTTCCATGACCCAACACTGTGAAACCAACAGGTTTTTAACCTTCCACCACCCACCCTGAGCTCACCCCCCTCCAGCTGCAGAGCACAGCACCCCTGCACCCACGAAAGGCAGCTCCTCTCTCACCACAACCACCACCAAAGAGCTTTTCTCTAAACAACCTAAAAGCAGGAAGGCTCATCTCACATGCCAGAATACATTCCAAGCAGGGACAGCCCCAGCAGAGCTCCCAGCACATGTCCCTTCCCTCCCATCTGCTCTGGGACACGGCAGGATGGGGACACATCACTTGGGAAGGGAGGGAAAAGGTGGAAATTGAGGCCAGCTGCCTTTGGAAAGCTGTATGTAGGGCAGCAACAGATAAAGGCTCCACCGGACACAAAAACAAGAAGCATTTTGCAGTTACACAACTCCAGGGCAATTTTGGGAAGAGGTATTTATCTTTGGATTAAAAGGAAGTGTGGAAGTTTAGGGGGGGTTAACGTGAAGCAAAATATACATGTATAAAACTGAAAACAGGAGTATACTGAGAGCTGATGAAAAATGTTGGCAATTACTGGGGGACCACACAGCTCATTATTTTCCACCAAGTGCTGCTTTTTCTTCTCTGTATCTCGTTACATCTATAGACATTCTCAGCCTGTGCATGATTTCCATGGGATGACAGCATTTTAAGTCAGTTTTGTGCCCTGCACTGGTAGCAAAAAAGCTTGCACAGCCTAATAAATTGCCTACAACCTTAAGGATTTTTAAAACTAAAATCCTTTTGAGTAAACTAGTCTAACTTTCAGACTCCAGCTTCACACACACCAGTATCAGATATGATTACAGTAATACATTGCACGCATAGAAAAATCCATTAACCATGGGAATACAGTCAGGAGAATTACAGTGAGCAGGGTTTGCTCTGATAATGCCAAGTATTTTAATACTCTATTATTAAATAGGAGAACAGCAAGGCACAAAGGCCTGTACAGCTGTTTCTGATATAAGATCAGACACTGAAGGAGATATGAGCAGAACTCAAATGATTTAAAATAATGAATGGGTTTCAAATAAAAGGCAAACATAACCATTTCCTTCAACTTAACAGCGGGGAAGAAAAATGCAAAAGAACTTCCCACAAGAGAAGTTTGACCTTCTCTATTATATATGGAGACTTTCCTCTCTTCCCTTTGATTTGTTATTTTCTTGAGACATGAAAAAAGCACTGAACTGATCAACAATCTTCTGTGTGTTAATGATGATTTGTTGTATTCTGAAGTGATATTTTAATGCTCTGTTCTTCTCCAGATCCCTCCCCACACTTTGCTGGGAGGCTGCATGTATCCTACTCAATTCATGGGAAAGAAGGGAGCGTTTTACAACTTTCTGAAGCAACTAAGACTCACTGCAGAGAATTTGGTTTAAATTCCCACAGTACCTCTTGCCAATGTGGCCCATGATTTCCATGCCTTTATGATCATGAAATCCTACCATCAACCAGCACCACCGCAGTGTTCACCACTAGACCATGTCCTCAAATGACAAATCCATGTGTTTTTTTAACATTTCCAGGGATGACAACTCCAGCACCACCCTGGGCAATCTGTTTTAAAACTTTTCAACCCTTCCCATGAAAAAATTTTCCTAATATTCAGTCTAAACCTCCACCAGCCAGTACGGCGACACCAACAGGCTCAAGCATGTTAAAAAGAGTGTGTTACAACAATCTAAAGGCTCAAAACAACAATTAGAATTTGTAACACACAAACATGTGAAAAAATATTAAAAGCACAGGGTTGTGTTAATAATAGCACTTTAATAAAGCTTTTCAATTATGCATTCAAGGCCGTGCTGAGTTTTAATCACTGAGCAACTCATTACACTACAGGGGCTGTCCAGGGTGAGTTGTATCAGTCACTGCAACACTTGTATTGTAAAGTCAAACACAGGCATTACAGCCCTGAAATCAGAGTCCTCTATAGCTGTCACAGATAATAATAATACATAAATCATTTAGCCTGCTTTTAATTGAGTAGTGCAGCACCACAACAGAGTAACCTGAACAACGGAGGTGCTTCTCCTCAGGCTAACTATGGCTTGTTATTTTTAATACACAATCTCCCATTCATTCCCTTAAATTTACAATGTGACATTTTAATTTATTCACACTAGGAAAAAAATGATTTAATGAGACAGCAAACAAACCCATTCGGTCTGGAAAGCACAATTAACATATGCAACTGAACAAAACGCTCCTCGAGTCCCCAAACTGATCTAATATTAATGCTCCCCTCTGGAAATCTGCAGCTGATGTGCAAATTCAAACTTACTGACGTTTAGCGAGGATTACTCCGTGTCCCAGCCCCCCAAGGGATGCACAGAGGGCACCTGGGCAGGTTAAGCTGCCCGTGCCTGTGTTTGCCCTGACACAGCCCCACGTTCCAGCTGGGCCGTGTGTCTAACACACCATAGCTCATTGCTTAAGCACCATGCAGCTCTCCAGAATGACACATTTCACTCACATCCCCAAAGAAAAATGTCCTTGCAGCTGCTCGGCGTTACACAAGCCATTTAATCTGCTTGGGACTTGGCACAGCTTTCCCAGCAGAAGGGGACGTGTTCACATGCCAAGACCTTTTTATTTTTGGGGGGGTGTGTTTTTTGGAGTGTTCTGATTAGAATAGAACTCATGCAAATCACAGACAGGTTTATTTTTAGCCTGCTTTCCATAGGAAGCAAGACATGCAATTACACTCTGCATAATTTCTAGGCCCACTAACCTATTTCAGTCTGGAGTTTGGCAGAGCAGAAGCCTGACAAAGACACTCCACTGACAGACATGCTGGATGGCTCTTCTCCTGGACCACACAATCCTCTTGGGTGACCATCCAACATGGCAAACACAAAATGTTCCCAGCAGAGGTGTCCTCCAGCTGCACTCGTGAGCACTAGCTGAACCCATAAACCAATTTATACAACAGCAAATTGGGCTCTCAAATACCACCCCAAAAGCTTTTCAGTGCTTTCAGCTCTTGTAAGAGAGTGGTTCATTCCCACAGAGGAATGTCACCAAAGGGCTTTCTGGGCACAGAGCTCTGCTGAGCTCCTCTCCCCCCTCTTACTGCAGCACCCCCTGAGCACACGGGGAAAGCAGCAATTCCTGCTCCAACAAACACGAGCCATTATGCAGCTTTTATGAAGGAATCAGAGCTTCCCCAACCGGCTTTTCCAGGAGCTGGGGAAATCCCAGCAGTGGCAGGGGTGGGATGCAGAATTCCCCATGGGTGCTTTTGCAGGGAGAGGCAGGTGGGCAGTGAATCCACAGCGCAGATCCCTGGCTGTGCCTCGCCACGCTCCCAAGGGCTCCCAGGAACCTGCAAACACCGATATCCACGTGCCAGCTCAGCACTCCTCTGATCAAACCCACCGTGCCACTGACCAGAGACAGCTCACTTTAATTGGCAAACACTTCCCCTGCAGCTCTCTCTGCACAATGTGGACACTCAGCGAAATCAATCCCTGCAGCTCCAGATGTGCCCAGGGAGGCTTTACAACACCCAAGGGCTGGGGGCACCCCAGTGAACACCACAGCAGCCCAGTAAGAAGGGAGGAGGAGACATCCCTGTGCCCACAGGCTCTCTCACTGATGCCCTCTTTGCACAAGCACAGCTGGAAGGAAACAGGTTCATGTTCCACAGATTTTTCAATGCATTTCTCAGCAAAACCAAGTTTGGTATAGGAAAGTGTCAATGCTGACACTTTCAATGCTGGGACAAACACCATTGCAACTCGTGGACTGCCTGGGTCTTATTGTTTTAAAAAAATATGATAAATACTTTGTCTCAAGACAAAACCAGCATTTAGTATTTATTGTGGTTAATTTACACCCTTACAGACCTTACATTATTTAAAATTTTCCCATTGCAGCTTTACAGTGAGCGTATCCAACTCAGTGTTACTAAAATTGTCAGTTGAGGCATGAGAAAACAGCTCAAGAACAACCAACCCTGTTCAAAATACTTTTAAAATCTTCCTAATCAGAAAATTCAGCAACTTTCTTTCACCTGTGTGATGTCAGCCAAGTGTGTTTTCCATCATTTATGTGGCACTACATTTATATGTGAAAAGTACCAACAAAAGAGAGCCAGGACTCATCCTGGGGGGTCAGGACCAGCAAAGCACATCCAGGGACATGAGGAAGCTCCTGCCTTGCTCTGTCACATCCATGAATCTCACTAGTGTCACTGCATGAACTCCAATTCCATCATAACCCAATTCTGCAGGGAAGCTTCTGTTTATGGTCTTCACAGCACACTGCTGAGTAATCAAGTAAGAGAAGACCATTTCCCCATGTCTTAAGTTAATCAACATGTAATATTAAAAATGAAAGGAATTTCTCTTTCCGCTTGCACAGCAGATCCTGTTATTTCATCACTATTCATTTGGTAAGATTTATTTCCAGTTATGGCACCCAGGATTTTCAATTAATGATGAAATAGTGCTTTCTCCGAGCAGCGCACGTGTGAGGAGCTGGATGCCAGCACAGAGGAACTGCTCAGCCTTTGGGATCCAGCTGCTTTCTAGTGAAGTACAAGCAGGAGCTGGGCTTGCCCAGGCAGTGCTGGCACATCCCAACCCAGCTCTTCCCTGCAGGAACCCAGGGCAGAGCAGCCAGCCTGGCACAGCAGCATCAGAGGTGCCAATTGACGAGCTCCAAACATGTCCTGGGAGAGGTGCAAGTCATGCCACGGAGCCACAGCTCATGCACACAGCTGGCAGAGCTGCTCCCCTCCGCTGCTTGGCACAGCAAGTTGAATTTCTAGCAAACTCAGAGGCTGAGAGAATCCTCCTCGTTACTGATGCAGCGTTTCACTTGAAAATCCACACACCTTCCCATCAGCAGCCTGCAGGAAAACCTGCCTGGAACCACCCCTGTCACCTGAGCAGCTACTGTGGCACTGGACAGCCTTCAGGGTCCCTCCAACCCAAACTGTTCTATGAATCTCAATGCTCATTCTGTATTTTGTAAACACACCTTTGATGTAATAAACCCCCTTACATCCACATGGTAAACATCAGTGCTCACAATTTACACGATTTCTCCAAATTTCCTCTTCAAACATGTATTCCCTGTGATGAGTAACTGGGCAGAGCAGCAGTTGTGCTGTTTTGGGGGACAGCAGGAGCACAAAAGGCTTTGAGGGGGTACAAAGGGAAGGACAACTGTGTTCACAGCCCAGCACACAGTCATTTATTTCTCTAAAGAGAAAATAAAAAAAAGCATTGCAGAGGAGAATTATTCCAGAGGGCAGGCAGGTAACTGCAGCCTCAGCTCTAAATTATATAGCCAGGAGGTCAGAACGATCTTTATCTTCCTCCTTTGTACTCACTCACCCATGGATACAACAATGGCAATGCCACCGCAGGAACACAGTTAACTTTAAATTTTAAAGGTTAATTTTACATGGCTGCGTGTCTTTTTTTCCTGTCAATACCTTCTGGCCAAACACCTCCAGGTAACAGCAGGTAAAAACCCCACAGCACTAATGGTTATTTTCCTTTATTGGCAATTTTAGGTTCAGACATCTACAGTGCAGCCTTCCTGTCATTTAAATCACACTGCACCCCATGCTTAGAAAACAGAAATGGTATATTTTACAGCTAAAGGGTTAAGGACTTCCAAATTCAGCTCAACTGACCTTGGTGTGACTTACCACAACACAGTCAGCTCTTCAGCAACACAGATGGTTGAACTGATGCTGCCAATGTTTTAAGCTCAGAAAATGCTCCTTTTTCTCCCCCCCCCCAATTACTATATTATTTCCCCATGCTGTGTTTACTGTTTTACATATATACTCTGCCTGCCAAGGAATTGTTAACTAATCACCATGAGATTCATTTTGTTAGCACACAGCTGGGTACTTGGTCATGCAACATCTGCTTCTCTGCATTTCTTCTTTTTCTTATCTCTCAGTAGGTTGTCAGAAAAGGGTCTCAATGGAGCATGTCAGGCAGTATGTGGAAAAAGAAGCTGGTAACTAATAGTTATTAAAACACAAACCTTCAGATTAATTATGGACTCACAGAATCATAGAAATACTCCGAGCTGGAAAGGACCCACAAGGACCATGAAGTTCCAAGTCCTGGCCCTGCAAAGGTCAACCCCAAAATCCCACCATGTGCCTGAGAACATGTCTCTTAGAGGATGGAAAGCCCACCTCCAGCAGACAGGAGACAGGTAAGAGACCTTCCCATGTCCTCATCATAACCTTCTATTAAAGATTACTGCAACTTAGAAGGAGAATATAACAGAAATCAGGAATATGATGATCTTTTAAGAAATGCTTCTGCAATAAAGTGCTCACAACATCAGCATTTGAGAGACTAGCAGATTAAAGAAGGGCAAATAACCTATTCATTAAAAGGACAAATCTGGTTTTCTTAGTCAGAAGGTACTGAACATTAAAGAAAACTTGTTCTTTCACTGTCACCTCTGTCAACTTCCAAGCACAGAGCACAGGTCAGTTCTGCAGCAGGCTCAGTTGGGGCTGGCATGTGTGAGTATTTGCTCACCTACAGAGGTCATTCCACCTGGGGAACACCACAGCTCTATTACCAATGATTTCTGACTTCAGAACAAACTTCTCTCACTCCTCTATACTATAAACTAGACAAAAAGCACTGAGAGCAACTCTGGTTTTACCCCACAATTTCCAAGTCTCTGGAAGCCACGGACAACCACGCTTAAAAACCTTAAACCACCTGACTTTAGCAAGCCCTGAAGGGCTGTGGCTGCAGTCAGGCACAAATGGCACAATCACTCATGGCCAGCTTCCAAACCACCCACTCTTCCTTCTCCCAGTCCAGTTAATGACCACAAAACAAACACATCAGCAGTGAACAAGAAGCAAAGTCTGGAGACCAGGGCAGCAAACAACTGCTCCCCAGCAGGTGCCTGTGACAACTGTCTGGCTGAGAAGCTACTAAATTCACTGAGTAACTGGCTCCAGTTGCTTTCAGTTTCAGTTAAGACTGCCCAGGGAAGTGTTGGACTCATCAACCCTGGAAGAGTCCAAAAATATGTAGACATGGCACTTGAGGACACGGTTTAGTGGTGGATTGATGGTTTGACTTGATCTTACAGTTCTTTTCCAGCCTTAACAATTTCATGATTCTGTAACAATGTTTGCCCCTATAATTTCAGCATGAGGTGGATGTTGTAAAGCAAAATAATAATGTTGTAGAGGCTGAGACAGAAAGGGTCCTCAGTTACAATAATAGAAGTTTCTCTGCTCTCGGAGCTCTCAGATTCCGCTCAAGAAGCTGCCAGTCAGCGTCTTCATGCAGCTGTCTCCAAAGGCTGGAGTCATTTATATCTGCTTAAAGAGCTCACTAAATTCAAGGCTGACACAGAAATGGAATTCTCTTAAGAAAGCACTTCAAATAAAGAGACAGCTTTGAAGGCAAAGCCAAATGTAATTTCTGTTCTCGGTTCACAATCAAGCAGAAGGCGGCTCTGGCTGGATGTACACCCCAACAGGAACACCCAAAGTGACAGCACCGAGTTTGTGCCTGCATTTATTGCATCACTCCTTTTCTGGCATCCCTGTCTGACAGGGGAAGTTCTGCAGTACCCTCTCTGAAATGCTTTGCTGTCACCAGAGCACAGAGCAGATACTTGTTACCCACAGGAGATGGCTCTGATTAAAACACTCATCCTCCTCACTTCCAGGATAAGAGTTAAAGTAAGAGAAGGAAGGAGTTTTCAAAGGTTTGTTTGAATACAAGTATATGATATATATATAATTTTATCAATGTAATAAAACAGCTAGGTGATGAAAAACCACCCTGCACCTACAAGCCTAAGAATTACATGGAGCTAATCTGACAGCAGGTGCCTGTCCTAACCATGTTCATCAGCTCACAAATCTGTGATTGCAACGTGGTCAAGATCCTTCTCAGTTCTGCTTAACACATGGAGTCAGAATCAGGCAGCAATTACATGGAGAGCACTTGATTGCTACTAAACAAATCCATTTAAATTCCCAAATTCACTGTTCAGTCCCCATTGGCAGCTCTGCAGCAGCAGCAAAGGAAAGGAATCAGATTTCTTGCTGTTCAAATAAATCATGGGACGGAACAGAGATTAGCTTGTCTTTACCTGCCAGTTTGAATTCTTATTAAGAGACTACCAGGGCTTTCCTGAAGGCACTGTCAGAGCAAACAGGAGAAGCCAAGGCTGGGCTGTGTGTGCAGCACATCCACACCTGCCCAGCCCTCTGCACACCTGGAGGGTCTGCAGTGCCTGCACAGGGGCAGCTGCATCATCTGGGACTCCAAAAAACACCACTGCAAGTCCAGCATGCGGGTTAGGAACAGTCTTTGCACGGCAAAATTGCAAATATCCTCTGCTCCTCAACTCCTTCAGCAGCAGCTCTGAGGGCCAGCCAAGCCTGCAGGCACCGCTCGAATTTCCTGTGTTCGAATCAGATGTGTGTTGTTACTTCAAAAAGCAGATTTTATTTTTATCTCCACTTATCTGTGAAATATCAGAAAAGCCTCACATTTTGCATTTCAAACTTAAATGCCAGGTAACAGTGAATGCTAGATCCTTCCAGACCACTGCAAGTCTGAAGACAGCACCCAGTTTTCGTGTCCCATTTTCAAATTCTTTAGGTAGCATAGAAAGTTCTGTCAAAGAACTGGGGTTTTGTTTGAAAACATTGTTTTTCTTTGCCATTTCCTTAATACCCAACATCTCTGCAGCCACGCACTGGGGAGAGCAGCAGCTCTCTAAAGAATACAGTTCAATAGAAAAAAGCAAATCCGATGTATTTGCCAAGAGGCAATAAATAAGGATTTCAGAACAACAAATTTTATGCTGCCCGAAGGTGATTCAACAAAGCAGAAAGTGATTTAAGTCCTTTCTCTCTTTGCTGCCTCTCACCCACCGTAAGAAAAAACAGCTCACAGAAAGAACTTCCTCATGTAAAAGTCCTTTTACTATTCCTACAGCACGACACTTCACATTACGGATGGGAGTTTGATGCCTGAATGGAAGAATATCCTATTTTTAGTAGACTTTTCACTGAGGGAACAGTTGGTAGTTCTAAATAGCTTGGAACTTCCCTCTGGATGTACTACAGGCACTTGTGTACAAGTACACACTGATAAAAAGGTTAATGATGACCCCAAAGATCCTGTCCTTGGGGCCACCACTGCCCTTGAAGGGCTATGGATGTCTGGGGAAATAATTCCATTTTAAGCAGTGTCCAGCACCATCCACACTGCAGTTTCCATGTTCATTCCAGGTCCCCTCCCTGTGCAAAGGCCAGGGAAAGTCAATAAGCTCCTGCTTCCTACCAGACACACCTAGTTCACCTCTTTTTGTTATGTAATTTGTGCTAAAATCAGACTGCTGCGTGGCCAAAGTTTACTAAATCTATTATTATTAAATCACAGCACTGCACCAGTGTTCTCCAGCCTCCAGAGAGTTCCAGCTCTCAGTATGTGGGATAAAGAACTGCTGGAGTAACACAAATGCTTCCAGTGCTTTTTGAGGAGGCAACTGCCAGCTCTGGTGTCAGACAGCCTGAAATGAGGGGCTGTGCAAATCACTTACCTATGCTCAGGTTCAAACAACGTGCTGAGAATGTTGTTTCAACAATAAAAACCTGTGATTTACAAATATTTGTAACTCTGGGTTCAAACCACAACTGGAGTTCAAGTAAACCGAGGGCACCCACCAGGGGTGAGTGACACCTGCTGATGGGGAGATGCCAAAGGCCACCTGAGCTGTGCCCTTGGGCCATCCCCCCTGCTCTTGGACACTTTAAAGGAGTTAAGAGACATCCTTGGCCAGGGAGGACCCACATAGTTTGAATTATTTTGTAGAATAGAAAGAAACAGCACACAGTACAGCATAAACAACATTCACTCCACTGCATTCATCTGCTATTCTGATGAACATTAAGCGCCCTGCCCTAATGAATTCCTTTAAGTACTAGGCAGCATCTCCTAATGAGCATTAATTAAACTTTACCAGCATCTCTACCTTCACCAGAGAAAAGTAATTACTCACTGCTGTCCTACAGAGAGGGAAATAAAATACACAGGATTAGGTTTTTTTAGACTGAGTAAGTAGGGCAGAGAGGAAAGCCTGCAATTTAGAGGCAAGTTGTGTAGTCCGTAATTCCACACGAGCAATACTCCAGGCCTTGGACTGAGTCAAACAGTTTTCCTGCTGCCTGCAAACCAACCACAAAATGGGCTTTAATAATAGCACCAGGTCTGTCAAGGGCATAACTATTTGTCTTTTTCAAAATTCCTAAGAGGACACGGCAGAAGCTGTTACCTCAGCTGTTCTGCATGGTTTAACCCCCAGCAGCACACACCCACTGAGAAAAATCTTTTACTGATATATATGGCATGTTAATGCTTCTATAATAAACCATTTAACAAAGGTATGTGCAGGAGAGGCATGTGAAGATGTCCAATCTTAGGTCACAGAATGGTTTGGGTTAGAATAATGGATGACAACTTGTATTTATTAATACAAAACTGGTTTATACAGCAGCGACCGACTCTCAGTACGGAACAAAACCACAGCAATGTCATCAAACTTATGTCATGAGCATTTTCTGCACATGTCAAACACGAGTCACTCAAGTTCACATTCCAAACATCATCTTCCAGGGAAGAGCTGTCAACTCAAAGGCAAGCCAAGGCAATCCATTTCTCACAACACTTCTCAGCACTGGAACACCACATTTGGTGATTACTGGTACATCCCCTCGATGGCACACACCATACCAAGCAGTTTTCACAAACAAGTTCTCCCTGCACCAAAGCATTTCCAATCTAATCTCACTGCAAAGAAGATTAGTGAAATTACTGAGAGAGAATAGTTGCAGCAACAGAGGTAAAAATACTTCCCTGGCACTTTTGGTCAGCTGATTTCTGAGGAATTCTTTAGACCAATAAAGGATGAAACAAGCCATTAAACATCATTCCCTGGGATTAATAGAGGGCTCTGCCTCTCTTTACATAACAGGATTCTGAAATTCCCCCCCCCCCAAGTACATGCATTAGGAGGAAATCATTTCTACAAACCTAAAACTTTAGGGCTTAGTTATTTCCTGATAGTTCTGTGGTTTTAGAGGAAATAAACTGGATGTTAATCCTCTTGCATTTAATGAGTAGTACCAGCACACCCTGCTGCTGTTTGTTGCAACAAGGTCATGGCAAACCAAGGCAAAGTTGTATATACTGGCAATGAAACCTCAAAGTGGGGGAATGCCTTAAGTGGTTTGGGTGTTACTGTTGTCTAGTCAGGAAAAAACTGTATCAAAAGAGTTTTAAAATCCACAGAAGTGAAATCATAGAAAAGTGTCACAGATTTTTCACAGAAATCACAACGCAGGAGGAAAACATTTATCAGCAGGTTGACTTACAAAGAGTTCAGATCATTTGCCAATGGGTTTATGCTTTGGTTTTTAATAATGTCCGGAATATATTAATAATGTCCTCAGCTGCAGGACAGAGCTGGTGGGCAAAACCAGCTGTGCAAACACCTGAAACAGGCCAGACAGAGCACACAGCCCTCACTTCTGCTTCACCTGTAATTTTGCTGTCATCTTCCCTGTCATCTTGCAGGGAAGAGCAAAACTTATCTGAAGACTGGCACTTCTGCTTTGTGTTTGATTAGTTTTAGCCCAGACTCACTAAGTCTTATGCTGAACACCCCTACCCTGCTACATGCTGCTTGTTCAGAACCCAAAATACACACCCAAAGCACTCTTCCCAAAGTCTGGCTGAACTACAGCAACTATTGAAGAGATACAATACTTTTAAAGAGGTTTTCTTTACTAAACTAGACAGCAAACCACCCAGACATCTGAAGATTATAACACAAAATCCCAGAATAGTTTGGGTGGGAAGGGACCTTAAAGCTCACCTTGTTCCTGCCATGGGCAGGGACACCTCCCACTAGCCCAGGTTGCCCAAATATATATTCATTTTGTCACCTTTAAGTTAAATTTGTTAAAGCCATCACACAAACTAAAGTTTTGTCTATTTTTTTATAACTTTTACTACCTGTCTTAACCACCACAGGAATTTCATTTTGATGAAACATTTAAGAAGACTAAATGGGTTTAAAACAGGTCTTGGCTACACAAAACTTGGTGACACCTAAAAATGGAGACAAACAAGTTGAAAGCTACTGCTCTAGAGGAAAACCCACTTTCTACCCTAACTGTGTTTGCACTAACAACTTAATTTGATAAACTACATCACTGTATCAAACAGCAATTAAGCAGCCACTTCAGATGGAATTTCTTCTCTCATCTGTTCTTTCATCAACATGAAAGTGGATTTCATTTTAACATATTTCTTCCAGCTGATCACAACAGTGGTGTTTATGCCACTGTGTCCTGCTCCCGCCTTGGCTGGGGGAACCTGCCAAGAGGACTCTGTGCTGGCATTCCAGATCCATCAGCATTCCATTTTGGCACTGAGGTGACACCAATAGCTGGTTCTTACCCTCCAGGACCACGATACAGAATTCCCACATGGCAGCTCAGCACCCACTCCTCTGCCCACCCAGCCACAAGCTGCAGAAACACCTTGTGACACCCTGGCCAACCCAAGGGGGGCATCCAAAAAGGTGTTCTGGAGAGGATTCCAGCTGGGCACTGCAGAAGAAACCATCCAACACAGATTCCCAGAGCCAAAGCCTGGGGCTGGCCATGGTCATTCCCCACACCAGCACATCCCACTGTGCCCACAAGAGCAATGGACCCTTCCAAAGGACAAACAGATGGATCCTGACAAAACGATTCCCAAATTGCACGCCTGGCCCTCTCCTGCATGCTAAACCAGTCCCTCTCCCAAGGGCCACAATTTGAATCCCAAAGCACAATAGCCAACACTCAATTGCTCTCAAAACACAACTGCAAAGCGATCTGAGTCCAAATGAAATTAATTTCTCCCTAAACCCTTTATCAACAGAAACCTTTGGCAAAAGCAGTGGGGGCACTTCAGCACGAACTCAGCACTAAACACATTCCTTTATGTTCTCTACATTCAAAGTGGGATGTACAGCCCAAACCACCCAGTATCCATGGTTGCTTTCCAGAGCAGTTCCTGGCAGACAACTGCACAGATCTCCCAACTCATACTTCTGAAACTCAAAGTGGCCTTTGGTGTTCTTCCCAGCTCAGAGAACTGGCTGACACTTCATACCCCTCACTGATTACCAGGACGTAAAAAGCAACTGCAACATAAAACCCACTCCTTTTTATTTCTAAGACATGAGATCTTCATTCATATTTGCACTACAGAGTGAAATGCCTAATGGCCAGGCCTTTAGTGCAGTGGGTGAGGAAGGAGCTGCTTCTTTCTTCCTACAGTGTTTAGTCTGTGATGCACCTTGAGGTGAAATCTTCTAGAAAGTGTTTTTATGTAAACCTGTAATGGTCTGTATTCAGCTACTGAGTGTTGTAAATCAGCAAGCCAAGAATGCAGGATGGAGTAAACATCACCCTGATTCACAGGACAAGCTTGTCCTCACACCCTCTCTGAGAGTGCCACACTCCTCAGCCCCAAACAGAAACACAAGTCTGTATTTACAGGCCAACAAAGGATGGGAGGACTAGAAGTGTTCAAAGACACCTTGGATGGGGCTTGGTGCAACCTATGGCAGGGGGTGGGATGAGATGAGCTGGAAGGTCCCTCCCAGCCCAAACCATGCTGTGGGGTTCTATGATTGCCAAAAAGCCAGGACACGTTCCCACCTCAAGCTGGGCACACCTGGAGGGGAGGATTTCACCCTGGCAGAGCTGTCTGTAGGTGCAGGGCTTCCACCAGCTCCTACTCCACCAACAAAAACCTAAAGCTATAAATAGCACCCAGCACATCAGGGAAGCATTCCCACGTCTCCAGTTCCAAGGTACACTGAGCTCAAACTGGAAAAGCCCTGAACATCTGTGCCTTCCCACACGTGGTTATTAATTAGCAGGTACAAGGCACCAGAATAGCAAGTACTACAAGGCAAAGTTCAAACAATGACTGGCCCTTGTGAACCCGACTCCAGCACGTCACACGTCTGAGGATGTTTCCTGCTGTCAGGAACTGCCTGCTGTGGGTTATGGTCTGGTATTTGTGCTGTGAAAGAAAAGCAACAAACTCCTAATCCTGCTCTTTTGTGCTGTTAGTGCCACTAAATTCCTTTGTGTTGGAATTCCACCTTTCTCTGTTCCACACACAAGAGTTTTTCCAGGCTGGTGATCCCTTTCTTCATTTCTCCTCTACTTCTGTCTCTGACATAAAGGAAACAGTCATCCTCAGAGTACTCTCCCCATTCCCACTGGATCTGACACCTGTGCCACAGCAGAGACATAGTGATCGTCCCAGCTTCTTCCCACCTGTGCCAGAACCAGGCCTGGATAGTCCCAGCTTTGTACAACAACTGTGGCTGCAGTCAGATTTTGGGTCAGGCTCTCACCTCAGGGCAAACCAGCGTGGATTTCATGTTTCACTAGTAGCAAATGCAGTGGGTGTAAGAGAAGGAAACTTCAGTAACAGATAATTCACACAGTCACATTAACCCTGTCGATTGCCTTTACCACCTTTTCGAAAGAATACTGCATTACCATGCAGATGGCAAATGCATTTCCAGACTCCAAAACCCAGGATACTTCTGATGTTTATAGAGCACCCCCAATCCATATTCATCAGACACCAGCTGCCAGGCTGATTGTATTTATCACCAAAGTCAGTAATGAAACAGCAATGAAGTAGAACAAAATAAGAACCACTATTCAAGTGTGCCACGATCTGACAGAGCTACAATTCAAGTTTTACTTCTTTTACACAGGTAACTCAAGAGACATGGCAATTCAGAGCTTAGATGATTTCACTTTTTAACTGTGTCTCAGGAAAATTATTTACAATGGATGAAGCTTTACAAACTCTTCAGGAAGTGAGGTGTGACACAGGATGGATAGTAAACACACTAGTGATTTTCAATTTGAGAAGTTACATTCAACTGAGAGCAATCACCAATTCATAAAAAATTACAGGCTTGAGAATCATACATATTGAATAGTAGCTTTAAGCAAGCTTTTTTTAAACGTAGCTCTGAGAACACACTTTAAAAGCTCGCTGTCAGAGAAAGCCCAGAGTTATAACTAACAACCTGGGCGTGCTTTGGAAATGAAATCACACTTCCTCATAAAGCCATTCCTTAAACAGGTTGTATCTCCACATGACAATAAAAGCACAGTGACATCAACCTGAACAAAAGACTGCAGGGATTGTTTCATACTGAAAGCTGCACCTGAGGAGCTCACAGGACACAGACTCTGTGCCACCACCTCAAACAGCAGCACTGGGACAGCTTTACGTAGGTTTTCCACCAGCAGTTCCAACTCCTTTTACTCCATGCGTGCCTTTACAGTCTCCTTGACAAAGACCCTTCCTAGGATGCTCCCCTTTTCACCTTAAATACATGGTCTTGCTTTAAAACTAATCAGCTTGGAATCCAGCCCATCATATCCCAACTGCTGCTGGAATGTCACCTGGGAGCTGCTCCCACTGAGGGCCCAACAAGGATTAATTTAACACGAATTCAAACATCAATTAACAGGAGACTGAATTGCTGAGATTTCTGGTGATGACACAACAGATCAACCCAACTTCTGCAATCTCCCCACTGCATTTTCCCCTGTTCTGTTCAGAACAAAACATAAAATTTACTCCCAAATACAAAGAGCTCATATTTTTCTTGATTCAAATCTGGTACTCTCAGGAATACCATTGCTTTGAAGAAGAAAATTGCTCTTGTTCAGGGAACAAGAAGTGATTTAACTAACGGCCCATGAACATGACAAGATATTTCTTAAAAGGAAGCATCATGAATTAAAAACAAGAACCAGAAGAATGAATTCAAAGTCCTTAAAACAGAGCAACAATGAAAACTACAGTAATTTTTCCAGCTGTCGATTTGAATGCACAATCCTTGTCATATTTTAAGATCTTTTTTTTAAATTATCAGCTGAAAAGTATTTTGAAGCAGATGCTTCAATAACCAAGAGGCACAGTACATAGCAAGTTATATGAGCACAGCCTGTTTACTTCAGAAGTTTCCAAAAAGACAGTTTAAAGTGTCTTTCTTTTATCAAGGCAAAACGGAACTTCTTTGAAAAAATTAAGGACATCGTACCTTCTGAGAGTGATAAAACCCAGCCATTCTCTACAACCAACTGGCATTTCATTAAAGCCAGCCAGGAACTGAAGAGCCATACCCAGACAAAAATTATGAAATCTGCTGTTGAAATCATGACTCCTAATAAAGGTTCATCTTTATTTCATTCTTGGCTTCATTCACAGAGCAGAGAAAGTCTCCTGCCATTGCAGAGTAGCAACAAAATTACACTTCAAGTATTTTAAATAAGTTCTCTCCTGACATAGAATCTTAAGGCTGGGGTTTGATAAAAATCCCATATATATGGAAGAATTTAAATCAAATTAAATCTACCTGAACAAGAAAATCTCCTTCCAGGAACAACTGGAATAAATGAGTTTGTTGAGTCATGGTAAAAACCTGATTCCCCTAAAGGAGGGGACATGGAGGAGGTGGATTTGGAGAAGAACACCACGAGCACCACGTGCTCTGCCACCAGCTCCAGGTAAATGCCTCCCTCTGCACTATCCCACAAGGTGCCTCCTGAGAGATATCAAGGAATGGCACAGGGAAGAGAATGGCTCTCCTGAAGGGAACAGAAAAGTACAAATTAGTCACAGAAGCCACATGAGGCCTCGTTATCATCTGAAACGAAGACGCCCAGACAGAACAGAATCATTAGAAGGCATTTATGGTGTGATCATGAACACAGAACTCATCACAGTAAAACTCAACCAAAGCAGTGTGTGGAAGGGAAAGGGAGTAAGGTCTATGCCAGCAGCAATACGTTTATATAAAGAGGAACATGAGAAGCAAGATTTTAAATTACATGCTCACCCTGATAGGCAGTGGTATTAGTGCCTGATAGTCCTCTGTATCCACACACCTGAGATGCAGCTGCCAGCCTTCTGTGCAAGGCAGCTCTCAAACAGAGAGCACAGCTTGAGAGAGACACCAGCCTCCAGCAGCCAGCATTTCCCCTTCAGTTTTCTTTTCCAAGACAGCACATTTGTCTTCTGCCCCCTTTCCTGGATACCCTGCACATTCATTACACAGCCCTGGATGCTCTGGGTTTTTCTTAGCGTGGTAAAATGATCCCAACTTTCCTTTTTGGTACAGAATGGGTCGGTTCCCCTTGAACTCTCAAGGAGGGAGGGCAGCACCCAGCAGCCCCCACCTGACACCCACCAAGGGCTCCTGGGATCTCCCGAGTAACACATTCCTCTGCTCCATCATCCCGGGCTGGCCTGCTGCCAGCTGCCACAGAAACGCAGAATTAGGGTAATGCCTTTCCTCAGAGAGGCAAAATTATCCTGGTGTGTGTACTCGGAGCTCTGTTTTACCACGGCACATTTAGAATTCAGCCGATTCTGTGAAAAGAGCCCGGGAGTGCAGCGCTGCCTTAATTGCCAAACATGCAAATGTTTACCCCCACATGGAGGCTTTGTGCCTACCTCAAGCACAAGAGGAAATGTAAATGAAGCTCAGATACTCAGCTTCGAGTGTTGTGTCTCAAGTGCTGAATCCTGATCTGAGTCACTGGATTTGTCAGCACCGTTTTCATTCATTCTGCTCCAGAAAAGGGACCCCCAAGCACGAGTGGAAACATTCCCATTAACTCCTGTCAGCAGCACAGGCATTAGGGATCGATCACAGTCACGTGAGAAAATGCATCCAGCAATAAGTTGTCTTGTAAGCTTGTATTAGATTTTGATCAGGAAGATAAGGCCTTGCTGGCTTGCAGCTCCTCGAGTCCCAGGAGCATCACATGATGCAGTCAGTCAGACTCCCAAAGAATCAGCTTTATACCCACTACATCCACCTGTCAATCCCCTCATCCTCTGCACTAATGCACCCTAAGTCAAATAAAGCAATAGATCTGAGGCACTTAGAGAGGAAACGTCAGGAAACCACAGACAACGGCCCAGAGCACACACAGAGCAACAACACACGTCAGCTTTGGGCTGGGCTGCACTGGATCCATGGTAAACCACATGAAGGGCTGAAAAAGGACCCCACCAGTGCTGTGATATGGCCTGGCACGTCCTCCACGTGTCCCACTGGGAAAAAACCATCACAGCACAAACTGACACTTACACAGGCCAGGCAATCCCGACTGGAGATAGGGAATAAATGCCCCAGCTGGAGGAAGAGCTCCAGCCATGAGTGTGAACATCAGCTGTGAAGCAAAGCTACAGGAAATCAAGGTTTAACAGCTTCAAGAGCACTGAAAAGAAGTCAGTCTGAAGAAGACTTTTCATTTTTTTAAATCTTGCTGTCTTTTTCTTTAAAGAGCAGTTTTGACACAATGGAGCCAAAGTGCATTCCCTCCATAACCAAGGGACCAAACTATATGCTCTGGAAGCTTTTCTCTACTGGAAGAGCTACAAAACTCTGCCCATTTCTTCCCAGATGCTACTTAGAGTGGCCATGAAACCGTAATAATTGCCACAGAGTAGCTGTATTCATCAAAGCTCCCTAGTTTGGGAGGAAAACACATTCCTTCCCACGTAGTAGTATCTGGCAACTCAGCCTGCAGAAAGAGGAACTTGTAGATATCAGGAATTTTTCTTACTTTGAGCCTGCAGACTAGTTTGATGTATTTTGGCTACCATACTGCTGTGAAGAAAGAAGACACTCAAAGTTGTAGTGATGAATATTCTAGTAAACAGGCTTGCCTGCACATACAAACATCTTTCTGCCTAATTCTGAATCATCACAGAATCATCATCATAAAATGGTTGGGGTTGAAAGGGACCTTAAATGCCATCCAGCCATGGGCAGGGAGGTCACCCCCTAGATCAGGTTGCTCAGGGCCCCTGAAAGCCACATGAAACCACAGACTGTATGCAATCACAGAATCATAGAATGGTTTGACATGGAAAAGGACCTTAAAGCTCACTTGTTGCACCCCCTGCCATGGGCAGGGACACCTTCCACTAGCCCAGGTTGCTCCACGTCCTGTCCAACCCGGCCTTGGACACTTCCATGGATAAGGCAGCCACAGCTTCTCTGAGCAACCAAAAAAGATTTTTTGCCTAATATCTGACCTAAACCTGTTTCCTTCCAGTTTGAACCCATTCCCCTTAGTCCCCCTTTTGCTGGTAAAAAGCCCCTCTTCATCTTTCTTGTAGTACCATCAGGTACTGAAAGTAGGTACCTTTAAGAGGAGGAACTTATCACTCAACTATGGATATGACCAGAGGAAAAATGTTTTCCTTTTTCCTTAACAGAAACAGAGGAACCTGCAGCAGCAGCCAGTTACAAGGCTAATGCCCTAATCCAAGGCACACCAGACAGGGAAGGTCCTGGAGCACACAGCAGCCATCGTTGGGATGCATGTAAGCAGGCGATTAGCTGCAAACCAGCACTTCCCAAGCGTGTCTAAAATACAAATGGACTCATTACGCCCCTGGCAGCCTTCGTGCACATCCATACTGATAGCCCACTGCACAGCCAGCCCCAGCCCTCTGTAGGGCTGCTTCGCTCATCTGATCAAGATGATGATGAATTGCACATAAACAGGGGGATGGTTATCATCTCAACCATCATCTAGAATTTAAGTTTTATTTAGACAACTCAGATCCCAGCATCAGTCCAGGTGCGCTGGCAGAGAGCTCGAGCCTGGCCTCCCACAGCGTGTAAATCCCTGTGGATACCATAGCCATGGATTTTCCAGCTATCCCACACACACCTGAGACACAGCTGTGGCACCAATGACACTCCTTCCCAGCCCCCACTGGTCTGATTCTCCCTCCTCTGCTAATAAAGACAGAGCAAGAATGGGAAGGACAAATTTCTTCATCAACAAAATGGTCCATCATTTGTGATGTGCAGTTAACAGATGGCGTTCAAATTAACATTCATATCCTTCAAGTGTCTTATCAAACAAGCCTAAACAGCATCTTGAAATTTCCATTTTAAATTTTCTATGAGCTTGCGAGAAGTATCACAGACAGATTTCACTGCTGTCAAGTAAAGCTGTTGCTGCCTTTAATGAGGGACTATATTATGACTTGAATCAAAGCAGCCCAGCTCCTCCACGTGCTGCTCAAGGCCAGGGGGTCACCTGGAAGATGGAGCCCAGCTCTTACGCATCAAACTCACCCTTCTAAAATGTGGAGGCAGCCCATGAGCAGCAAGGCTTTACAAACACCCTAAAATTCAGGGACAAGGAGACAAACTCCTCACTGTCAACCCCAGTACTGGATGCTCTCAGACTTCTGCCCCAAGAGAACCCAAACCTGGGGCAGAGCACTCCATGTCTTTCAACATGATGAGGAAGAGCGGTTTTGACTGGGGAAAAAACATGAAACACAGGAGCCTGAAGACCAGCAGTGCAATCATGGTTCTTTGAGGATTCTGACATATTATGATCATATCAGTGACCACCAGTTCCCCAGCCTTTCACCCTTCACCTCCACCACCCACATGTGTTCCCAGACGCCCCCCAAAGCCTGGAAGGTCTGGATGGCTCTGGATCACAAGGGAAGTCAAATGCAAAGTCACAGGTCTTCACAGAGAATGCCTTGTCAACATCTTTCCTAATTACATACACCCTGACTGGAAAACTGCCACTGAGCAGCTGTGGCAGCCTTGAAAAAAACACAACCAAAAAATAGTATGTTTTAAAATACTGTATTTAAGGACAGTAAGTCTAAGACAGAAAATGACTACAAAAGTCATCTGATGTGGTAAATAAGCATACAATATGTTCTGGCATGGGAAAAATCGCTGGATCTGAAGGTTCAGATTGATGTGTCCTAAAAGTTATATAAAATCAGCAGAAAAATGCTACTTTTCTTTTCACAATTTACCTAGTGTTGGGTTTACAAGCTCGGGATGACTATGCTAAACAGCACAGGTCCTTACAAAACTCCAGCAGCAGTTTCCTCCTGCTGAGAAAACCATTCCTCTCTTTTAACCAGTCACTAACCCACAGCAGAATTCAGCTCTTATCTTTTGGCAGCTATGCTGCCACACCACACTGGCTCAGCCAGAGCCTCTTCCAAGTCTGTGACATCTTGCTTAAAAATCCACTACAATAAAATACTTGGACTAAAACAATCAGTGAAGCTTCAGAAATTAAGAGAGTTTCTTCTGAAAAGCAGCCTAGTCTCATTAGATGGTAGTGATTCACACGCCCAATATTCTGCTTCTTCACCAGAGTTTTACCCAACCTGCTGGACTCACCAGCCAGTCCTGGTCATCTTCTGGACCCTTTTCCCCACTGGCACCACAATTCCCACCTCCTACTCCTTCCACAGCCTCCAGGATTTAAGGCACAGGCAACACATTACTGTTACTACTTCATCTTTGGAACTCCTCACGAACATCATCCAGCTCTCACCATTTCCTACTATTAATCACACGAGTTTCTTCTAAATCTTTTCTGCCAGTTTGTACAGTTTGACATCTCTGTTGTGGAAATTCCCAGTACAGGAATATCCCTATATCCCTCCATAGTAAACACAAGAAATCCCTTTGAACTGTGGCTTCATCCTCCACAAGCTTTCTCTTTTTAAAAGAGATTACTATTTTCTATCTTAAACAATTTGTCCCCATTTTTTTTTTTAATCCTCTTATTTCACATCTAACTTGCAGCTGTTTGCTCTTTTCTATTTTCTGCATTTGGAGATCTCCATTTCTGGAAATCAAAACAACTTTCAAAACCTACCAGGTTCCTGTAGTTCCTCTTAAGGTGTGTGTCTGTTTTGGTTTTTTGCCTTGTTTTATTAATTTAGCAATTGAACCAGGACCAACAGCACAGTCTCTATATAGAAGATGACTTTTTGACAGTGGTCAAATGAAGAAAATCCAATTTAAAAATACGTATTACCTGAAGTCAAACAGCACCCATGAAAAAAGGACAAGACAGGTGTACAGCATAGGAGCTTTATGAGGAATATTAAAGCCCAGTCATGGAAATACTGATATCCCCTAGGATTCAGAGAAAAACAGTCTTCCCCGAGACAATTTCTCCCAAGGCATCAGGCTCACACCTGGAATACCTGCCCGGGAAAGGAGCAGCACATCTGGAGCTCGTGAATCATTAGCCCGTGTGGCTGCAGGTGCCACCACTCCGCACTAATTTGACATTTGACAGGCACGTCGATAAAGACGACTTCACCACAACCATCTGATATCAGCAGCTAATTAAAGAGCGCTCAAAATTAACGCGAATCTGTGCAAAAAAGAACACCCCGGAGCTCGCTCTGGGTGCTTTTCCTTTGCCAAAAGCCAGCCGGACAGAGCGATGGCACCGCGGTGCTGCATCCCTTCGAATGATTCCCTATTCCCCCACTCACCCCTGCGGGAGGGACAGGGACACTCGGGGGGGACAGGGACACTCTGTCCGGGGGGGACAGGGACACTCTGTCCGGGGGGGACAGGGACACTCTGTCCGGGGGGGACAAGGGAGGGACCCTTCGGGGAGGACACGG
>JAWWMP010000077.1:6364015-6380056 GCA_035047865.1 Dendrocincla tyrannina | reverse complement strand
GCCACGCCCCTCCCGGCGCCGGCCACGCCCCCTGTGGCCCGGCCACGCCCCCCCGGTGCCGGCCACGCCCCCTTTGGTGGACACTCCCCCTGGGTTTGGGTGGCCACGCCTCTTTCGCGGTGGCCACCACCCCTCAGGAGTGACCACGACCCCTCATGGATGGCCACAACCCCTCAGGAGTGACCACAACATTTCAGGAGTGACCACAACCCCCCAGTAGTGACCACAACCCCTCCATTGTGACCACCACCCCTCAGGAGTGACCACGACCCCTCATGGATGGCCACAACCCCTCAGTAGTGACCACCACCCCTCAGTAGTGACCACAACCCCCCAGTAGTGACCACAACAACTCAGGAGTGACCACAACCCCCCAGTAGTGACCACAACCCCTCACAAGTGACCAGGCCCCCTCAGTAGTGACCACAACCCTTCAGCAGTGGACACAACCCCTCAGGAGTGACCCCTCACCCAGGATCTCCCCTTAGCCACTCCACTGGTACCTCCTGACATCAGCTCCAGTGCCCATCACGGTCCCTTTTTGGGCATGAGGTGGGATGTGATGCTGGGGTGGGATGTTCATGGCAAGGTGGGATGTCCATTCTAAGGTGGTATGTCCATGCCCAGGTGGGATGTCCATGCCAAGGTGGGATGTCCATGCCAAGGTGGGGCATCTATACCCAGGTGGGATGTCCATGGCAAGGTGGGATGTCCATGGCAAGGTGAGACGTCCATGGCAAGGTGGGGTGTCTATGCCCAGGTGGGGTGTTCATGGCACAAGGTGGGATGTCCATACTAAGGTGGGATGTCCATACTAAGGTGGGATGTCCATACTAAGGTGGGGTGTCCACGCCAAGGTGGGGTGTCCACTCTCATTTCCATACTCACACTTGGCCACCGTCCCTGGAACCAGCTGGTTCAGAGTCACTCGAGCACCTCAGGCCAAAGCATGGCTCAGAACAGTGGGTACAAATTAGATACAACCATGAAGATACCTTTTTTTTCAACTGGAAAACACAAATCCAGTGCGTTTGCCCTCCACACGAGCCTGTTTATTTAGCTGTGTATCACTGATCTCAGTGCAGCAATTAGCTCATGCCGGGTGTGATTACACACCAGGTACACACCGTGCACATCCCGGTGCTCAGGAGCTCCGCTGCCAAGCAAATGAAACACTAAAGACTACAAACCGCAGGAAAGTTCATTCAAAATCAATGTCACTGCCATAAAAGCTGGAAATTAATCCTTTGAAAGCTTTCTGGTTCAAATTGCGAATTTCGCTGCCCATCCCTCAAATTGTTTTTCTCTTACTCAGAGGCTGAATTTCCACTGCAAATCTCTTTGAGGTCTATGTTGTTTTGGGAGTGTCTTGAAGGCTCCAGCTGTGCCTCATGGGCTGAAGTCCTTAAGGAGCAGCAGGGCTGCAGTAAAACCCAAGTCCTGAGAAGGTGTAGCCTTGCCATTGTTTGCAAATAAAGAGGAGTGACTTCGCGTAACTCAAATAGTTCTTTCCTCTCTGTAGGAGGAAGTGAAGGTACCTGCAGAGCCTAAAGAATGTTTGCTGAATTATAAAACAATGGGGTTTTGTTCCCATTGCTGTGTCCCTGTGTTCACCTCGGCTTGGACCACACGGCGAGTTAGAAGTATCGGATTTCAACCCCGAGTTTTGCAATGGTAAATAGCAGCAAATGAAAACGCCAAGAAACCTGCTCATGACAGTCTGCAACCGGGTATTTTCCAATTCTTACAGATTCCTCTACCTTAATGGTCTGTTAATCTGTGACTGATATAGTAGCTATTACAACAAAAATAAAAAAAAAGGCAAGAATGCTTCCAAATAAGTCAGAACCCCAATCTTATCATAAAACCACACTTGCTGGGGTAAAGCAGTGCAATCCAGACTTGTCTGGGGACATTAAGCAAATGCTCCTGATCCATGTGAGGTGCAGTGCCTCCGGCATTAATGGAGCTGCAACGAGCACAGGTTCAGCTCATCGTGCTCGCTGCTATTTGAGGCACGTTGGGCCTCCTGCCAACAGGCGTGGAAAGAACTGCTGCAGATAAATTTTCTTTCACACTTGCAGAAGGGAAGCAAGAAGGCTGCAAGCTTTGTGGCACTCACGGTCTGGACATGAAAAGGGACACTGTCACATTATTTAAAGCCAGCCTTCAGTATTTCACAGGGGAATTGTGACACCAGGCATGAGCTGTAATTTATGAGCTGCTGACAGTGGCCTGTGCCAGATGATCCAGAGACGACATGCGGGCGTGTGTAGACAGTGTGGGCATCTCGAGGAGATGAGTGTCCTTTTGGCTCCAGTGTGGGCAGTTTGTCCATCCCCCTAAGCAGAAGGCTTGTCCGCCCCTCATCTTAGGAAAATGCTGCTCAGGCTTTTCACTGGCTGAGACTTTTCAAACCCTGGAGTGAAATCCCACTGCATTTACACACCTGAAATGGGGGACAGCTCCAAAAATGCTGAGCTTGACGTGCCAGTTAATAACACTGGCAACAAATGCAAGTCATGAAGCTGCTGTTCCTTCAGTGAAAGTCCTGCTGTCTTTAACAGTATGCTTCAATATAAACTTAAAAGCCAGAAAAAGCTGCCTAATCCTTTGCAAATTTTATGATGCCAGTAAGGTGGACAGGTTCATTGTACATCACATGAACCACAACCCTTTTCTGGAGCTGCACGTTTACCTGCCAGTCTCATTGTATTCTGAGAGGGTAAATAGTGTTGTTGAATGTATTTATTTCCTCTGCACCACTTCCTAATCCCCCTCTTCAGCACCTGGTGTGTGGATGCTCTGACATCTACTTATCCAGGAGATGTGTGACACCACTCAGACAGTGACCAAAGCCCTTGGCAGGGCCCAAGGACCCCTGGTGTCATCTCTGATGGGGTGGATACTGCTGGAGGTCGGGACAGCCCCCCAGACACAGCACATCTCATCCTGGTGCCTTAGGACCTACTGTATTGTTCTCCATGAACAAACTTTGGGACATGAACAAGCTCCTTGGGAACTGGCTGACAGTTTTAGTTCTCATTTATGCCACATGGCAACGAGTCCCTTCGTCCTGCTTTCCCTCCTCCCCCTGGATTACTCATCGCAGCTCCCAGACACGTGAAATGCCTGCACAGCCTCTCCACAAGGCAGGGCAATGTGCTCTGCACCCCCATCAGCCCCAGCCTGCCGAGGGCTCAGGGATCCTTCGTTTGCTGAGCACTGGTGGTTGAAATCTCAGCGAGCTAAAAGGGGCCTTCAAAGAGATGTCAGAGCTCCAGCATCTCCAGTTCATCCTCACCTGTCCCCCCATGGCAGCTGCCACCTGCACTGCTGTTGGCAGCACACGTACAGTGCCACTGGAGGAGGGTGCTGAGTTCTGCCACATCACAACAAACTGCTTCAAGGCAGCACAACTTCTTTGGTAGGTAGGGAAGCAAAGTTTGTTTATCACAGCACCAAAGTTCAAAGGCAATCAAAACAGCAAAAACATGTCAAACTGCTGTTTAATTAGAGCGTGAAGACACACTTTCTCAGAGAGGGTAGAAAAGGAATTGTGGCGTTATGTTTGCACTCCTCTGAAGTCCTGCTCCTCATGCCCAACACTTGCCAAGTCAAATCCCCATGCAGGTCAGCAGTCCTGTGCTTACAGGGAAGAGACTCTCACAGAGAGGTAAAATACTCCCACAATACACACACACAACATTAGAACAACTCCATCCTCAGCAAGGGTGACAGGAAAGCAGGTTACACCAGCACACAGCAGTGTGCAGACATTTGCATGTGCAGATGTGTGTTATTTACTCTCTCTCTGGTGACTGGACACACAGGAGCTCCAATTGTCTCACACCACCACTACCTGGCCACAACACTGCTCCAGCTTTGGGGAGAGCCAGCGGTGATGGTTGACTGCACTGCATTAACTGCAAACAAAAATAGTTGCCAGGGAGGAGAAGTGGGCTCCGTGTTCCTCCCTAACAGAGCACTCATCTCAAACACGGGGTAACAAATTATTCAGGAAGCTCTGTGCCTTTGAGGAAGCACAAACAAGGCACGGCTGGATAAGAGTGGTTCAAAGCCAGGCACTTTCTGTTCTGCGGACAGACATACCCAGGACTGCTTACTTGGAAACGGTGTGACCCTAAGATGCATTTGTCTGAAGGCAAACTTCCAAACATGTCAAAAATTAACTTGTACAGGAGCAAAAGCTGCCATAGAAGCAGATCTTAGCAGGGAATTTTGTAAAGCTTAGAGAATAAACCCAAGCTTTAATAGAGATCTGTGTCACCCCGGGCTGACTAATCCCTGGTGTCTGGGCTCCTCACCTGGAAATGGAGAGTGTATCAGCCCAGCAGGCTGTAGATGGGTATCAATGGATGCCTCGACAATGCAAAGCTGCTCCATAAATCTTCCTGTATTTCATAAACACATCAGCACAGCAGGAAAATGAGAGGCAGTCCCAGCAGGAATAGCATCCATGCAGCACTGTGTCCTTCTGTCCTCCCTCTGCTCCCCTTCCACAAGTAAATAACCACCCTGGAGCAATGCAGGTATTAAGTGGTAATCATGGCACAGGATAGAATCACAGAATCATAGAATCAGCTGAGCTGGAAGAGACCCAAAGGATCATCCAGTCCAACTCCTGGCCATTTACAGACACCCCAAAATCCCACCAAGGCTTTACAGTAAACCAGACAATAAATACAGTTCCTCTGTTTGCCTCAACTTCCCAGCTGCACGTTCAACAATATTTCATACCTGAAACACCACAAACCCCTTTGAACTAAGCTCATGAAATGAAAGAAGCCTCCATGGAAGGGGGCTGTGCAACCCTGCAGTGGAGAGAACATGGAAGAAAACAGACACTAAATGGCTTGTTTTCCTGACACAAACACCTGCCAACAGGTTAAAAGCTCGGGCATCGGATGAGTCTGCTCCTGACCTGCGTGGTACTGCTTTGCACAATGACAGCAGTGTTTAGTTATCCTCAATCTGGACCAAAAAAACCCCCAAAAAACAAAAAAGAAGGGAAAAGAGAACAACAAACAAGGCACTGCTGAAAGAAGGGGAATAATATCCCTCAGCAGGTACCACACAGATGTACAGGGTGTAGAATCACATGCTCTCAAGCACTTTTCATCTACTTCGCTGTTCCCTGCACACCTCACCCTCAAGACTCAGAACTTCCAGAAGACATAAAAAGAGTAACTGCAGAGATTGCTCCACATACGC
The DNA here is from genome assembly GCA_035047865.1 of Dendrocincla tyrannina. NCBI lineage: Eukaryota > Metazoa > Chordata > Aves > Passeriformes > Dendrocolaptidae > Dendrocincla > Dendrocincla tyrannina. The sequence goes on along the minus strand of JAWWMP010000077.1, from coordinate 6,374,821 downwards.
CTGCTGCAAGTGCAGCTGGAGCTAATGAGATGAACTAAGAGGACTTGTCAAAGTGAATAAAGAAGCAGCCTATGCAAATACCCCTCAGCCTCTCGCTCCGGGATGTGCACGATGTGATCAGGCATTGTGGATGCCGAGGAATGCAAAGTGGGGATAAAGGCCCAGTCAAACAGGGAGCCAGAGCCACACAGTCACACAGGATTACTGCATGGGTCTGAAGTCTACATCTTGGATTTAGAGCCTAAAACTGGTAATGGGGTGTTTAAGTCTAGATCTGGGGCTTAGTGCTTTGCAGAAAAATCAAAGCTGGAGAAAAGTTCCTGTCTCATTGCTAGGCACCCCCAAGCAGAGCCTGATCCATCCTCTGACCTCTCCCTGCAGGCACTGACAGGACATCAATGAGCTCCCCTATCAGCTGCCTCTTCTGGAGGCTGAACAGGCCCAGCTCCCTCAGCCTTTCAACATAAAAGGGATGCTCCAGTCCCTTGGTCAATGTTGTAGCTCTAAATTCATCGACTGGAAATGGCCTGAGCTGGGATACAACCCTGACTAGTGGGTGTCACAGGCTATGTACTGTCTGACTGCCAGGACTGACTGGCAAAGTACACTATTTAATCCATTAGTGTCCATCAGTTCAGCCATTTCTCCCCATTTGGGTGTGTTACTGATCATCACTCACTGAAATCCCTTGCTTGAACCTTCTCCCTGGTGTCATCCTCCTCCACCAGCAGTGAGTTACCATCTGTAAGCAGTTCAGCTCTGTCAGTGGTTTTACATCTTTAATAGGATCTGAAATATCTGTAGCAGCCTTGTCAAGTTTTATAGCCCTGTTCACAGGGATTTGGGATAGCTGGCAAGGTCCAAAAGCCTCTCCCAGTCTCTGCCTGATAAATGTAATCCCCAGCTCCTCTCTGATTCCTGCTCCTTTTCACCAGTCACTTTCCCTCTCCTCACTGGGTATCTGGGGAGACAAGGAGGAGCAGCCCAAGCTGGGGGAGCAGCACTGCCAGCACTGTGTCCATGCACCGTCAAATTTCCCTGGAGAACACAGAAGGAAAACCCAGTTTCTGGAGAGCAGAAGCCCAGTCCTGTCAGTCATCACCTCCCAGCCCGAGTCCTGCACGTGTTCACAGGCTGAGCTACGTCTGTGCTTGTCTGTCAGAGTCACCCTGGAATATCTGGGGGGGTGGAACCAGGGGTGGAAGGCTGAGGTGTTGTCCTGCTCTCTCCACTTCCCCTGCTGCCAGAGAAGGGGTCTGAGCTGCAACATCACACTGACAACTCTCTTTACTTCTAGAAAACAGGACAAAGGAGGAGCAGTGGAGTGTTGGGACCAGAAAAACGTATTTCCTTCTTTCCTCCTACATTTGGAGGGAGCATTGGTTACCTGTGTGTGCATCATCCTTTTCTGGGGTAGCTCCCTGGTGCCCCAGGTGTCATCTCAGACTGACACAGCTCTGGCTGTTATTGACAGCATCACTCACTTGGTCACTTTGTCACTCTTCCAGCTGCTTGAACCTCGCAGGGAGCCTCATTTGAGCAGATCAGCCGTGCCCAGCTGAAGGGAGGCTGCGTTCCTTATTCCGAGCAGCAGCTCCCGCAGATCTGGCTACATTACTCCTACAAATCTATATGATTAATACATTCCTTGTCTTCCCATGATTAGTATTTAAGCAGCAGCAATGGCATGCCAGGGTTTTTACAGACTTATTTAGGAAAATGCTGTCCCCATTCTTCCCTTTTGAATGTTAATAATGTAGTTAAGAGTCCCAGTAGGTCTGTCATAAAAAATATTATCAAAGGAACTGAGATAAGTGCAGAATTATTTGCTGTTTGGAAAATCCAGACACATCACAGAAAGCAATAATAACACAAAATAATTTTGATAAAGTTTTAAAGAAAGCTTTCTTTTACAGCCCCAGCAGTAATTACAGCTCATATTGAAATAAGCTGCTTACAGTGGCTTGAAGTTAATTTACATTTTAGTACAAGAAGTGGAATAACACACTGACAGAACAGAATTCATCTCAAAGGAGGGGTCACCCAGATGTGGCTATCAGAGAGAAAGAACTTGGGAAAAAATAGACACCTGGGCCACTCAGAGTGGCTGCAGCTCACCCAGAGCTCCCCACGCTCAAGAACTAAAGATCTCCTTATTTCCTGTGGCCTCCACAGCAATCTTGCTATGAGGTGCCACAGCTGAGCATCCACTCACAAGTAAATCACTGTCTTCCCACTGTGCTGTGTCCAGTTCTGGGTCAGCTTTCTCCCTCTCCCTGCAGAGGCAATCTCAGAACCAAAGACCATGTACCAGTGTCACTGTTCCTCCAAGAGCACTGGCGAAACACCTTTCCCTACATGGTTTTTTCCCTCTCATATTAGCCAGGCAAAAATTCCCCCACTATGTAATGGCACCCATAATTCTGGACATCCTGTTCTATTTTAATTCATTCTTAAAATTATTGCTCTAAACACAGGCAGAGTGGTTTTTGAGACTCTTTTTCTTTCCTGACAGTGTTTGTACAGCAACACATGTCACTGTAGCCAAAACCTGATTAGTACTGCTGGGTATTGTTAACAAGTTATTAGCACAGGACTCTTTTGGAATAAATGGGATCTAATAGAATCTTCATAGGTTTGCCATTATACTCCATCATTATCATTTAGAGGTAGTTTCTTTTGTAGTCATTAATGAATAATGACAATATGATAATCTTCAAAGCTCACCATCCCAGCACCAACCTTTCCTCTGACTTATAATTAAGATGTCAAAATTAATTTCCCTCTCACAAAGCAGGGACTTTTCTCTCTTTGCTGATGGATCTGTTTTACAGATACCACTTCTCAGCTTGCACTGCTCAGCTCGACCTCACTGTGAAGGGCAGGGGGTGGAGTACATGGTGCCTCATTTTTCACTGTCAGCCCTCAGAGCCAGTTTTGCTAAGAAAGAAAAGGAATAAAGAGAGTGTCCTGTTGGTAGGTGGCTCCTGCAGGCTCAGACACTGCCTGTTACTGACATAAGGCTCAGGAATCACAGAATGATGGAATCATTTTGCTTGGAAAAAAACTTTTAGGACCATCGATTCCCATCATTAACCCAGCACTGCCAAGCCCACCACTAAACCATGTCCCCAGGTGCCACATCCACAGGGCTTTTCAATCCCTCCAGGGATGGTGACTCCACAACCGCCCTGGGCAGCTGTGCCAGGGCTGGATAAGCATTTTGGTGAAGAAATTTTCCATAGTATCAATCTAAACCTCCCCTGGTGCAACCTGAGGCCATTTCCTCTCATCCTGCCACTTGCTGCTTGGGAGAAGAGAGAATCATTTAGCTTGGAAAAGACCTTTAAGATCCTTGAGTCCAATGTCAGCATCTTTCCCTGGTCTCCAGAGCACAATGTGATGCTTTTCATTTTCAGGTGAATGAAATAAGACCCCCAAGGCAGAGCTGTGCTTCCTGGCCATCAGACACACCAAAATGCTGCCATAAAGCAGCCTTTCCATGTGTCTGACATCCAGGGAGCCTCACACTGGGCCTGCCTAAGTGTCAGAGATCCTCGAGGATGCCCTTATGCCATTAAACATTCATGCCCTCTTGCTTCTTCTCATGTATTTTTATTACTAACAGGTTTCCCAGCTGATAACACACCAGTGAATACATTATTCAGCCTGTCTCGCTGACTGCACTGCTGGCTGTCTCCATTACACTGAAATCCTCCAGCAGCTATGAGTGGGGATCCCAGGATTTGCCCGAGTGTCCCGGCAGAACGTGGCCAATGCCACAGGGCTCAGTGAGGAGAGCCAAGGATCCCTGTCCCGACTGAATACACAAACCTGGCTCCTCCAGCCCTCTCTGAGCCCCAGGAGATGCAGGTGAGGCAGGACAGGCTTCTTGGGGCTGAATTGCCACTTGTGCTCCTGCTCTTACCTTACAGGGCTTCCACCACCATGCCAAATCCCTTTTTCTCTTCTCCCACACGCACCGTGAACGGAGCAATTACCTTTGTGTCTCACAGGGGGGCTGTGAAGCTTTAATTAATTTGTGGGGTTTGGTGCTTTGGGCTCTCAAAATGCAGTGTGTTTAATTCCTCCATTACTTCACGCTTAATAGCATTATTTATTTCAGTCAGGGTGGGCCCCACCAAGCCCGTGTGACAGTGGGTTCCCAGTGTTGTGTGGTGCACTGGGCAGGCATAGAACTCCCTGTGCTCCCCAACACCAACTGAAAAAGGAGCTATTTAGATTAGATGTCGGGAAGGAATTCCTTCCTGTGAGGGTGGGGAGGCCCCAGAGAAGCTGTGGCTGCCCCATCCCTAGAAGTGTCCAAGGCCAGGCTGGGCAGGGCTTGGAGCAACCTGGGCTAGTGGAAGGTGTCCTTGTCCATGGCAGGGGGATGGAATGAGATGAACTTTAAGTTCCTTTCCAAACCCAAGTCCATGGTCACCCAGCAGTGGGCCTGGGGAGACCCTCCCCAGGTGGGTTTTGTGTGTGTGTAGCCACAGGGTGGGGAGAGGCCACAGGAGCACATCTGGTGGTGCCTTCATGTGCTGCCATCCATGGGGAAGAGGACAGCCATGCCTGATGAGTGGGGTGGTACGAGGGGAAGCAGAACCCCTGCTTAGCACAGGCAGCCTTCATGCCCAGCTGCTTACAGAGACTGAGCAAGACAAAAATTAAACAGGCCATTAAGCAGCACTCCAGTGGATTAACATTCGTCTGCCTCGCTTACGCTGCAGGATTTCAAAATTCCTTTGAAGTTTGCATATTAGAAAATCACTTTCCAAGCCACATAACTTTGAGCTTTAGATGTTTCCTAACAGTTCTGTGGTTGAGGAACAGCTGACTAATCCTTTAGGATTTAATGAGGTTAACTAACATGCACAGCTTTGTAGGGAGCTGTAGTTGGTATTTTGGTAGCAAACATGGAAAACATTAACAATAAGTAATGTTCTGTAAAGAGCTGTTATGGGTGCACGGCATCGTTTCAGTAACTTTTGTCAAAGCTCCCCTTTCCTTCACAGAGCACAGGTTGGATTTCTGGTCTTGTTCAGTCATAGCAATTAGTACTGAACAGCACTGTTTGCTTGTAACTCTCACTGAGGTCAATAGGATTACACTTTTCTGTTCTCTAGGTTAATTTATGGCTTTGTAGCTTCTCCTTTAGCTGTCCAAGAACCCCTTCCATGGACTGGCAGAGCACCAGCAGTGTTTTCCAGCAGCTGGGGTGGGTGGCAGAGGGTGCTCAGCACCAGGCTGGGACTGGAGCCACATCCCTCTGTTTGCCCAGCAGAGCCCAAATCCCTCCCTGGTGAGGTCTGGCACTGAGCCCTCCTTTGGCTGAGCCCCTGGAACAATCACAGCAAAGAATCATAGAATCATTAAGGTTGGAGAAGACCTCCAGGATCATCAAGTCCAGCCTTCCCATCTCGGGAGGATGGCTGTGGAGAACCTGTGCTTCGGGCACCTGGAGACAGAACGACGAGCTTAATTTGGTATTTACGGAACGCACCCAAGTCGGACGTAACAAGTTGACACAGAAATTCATTAGGATGCAATTACAGCCATTGCAACGTCGGCTACTCAATTATTTTTAGCAAGAACATGTAATTAACTGCAGGTTCATGTCGAATGCTGCCTGGTGCCATGAACCAGGCTCCGAGGATTGGCTTGCAGGGCAAAGCACAGCAGCAGGGTTTTTCCCAGGGCACAGCCTCCAGCTGGGAGATGCAGACTGATGGGAAGCAGCAGTGGGAGACAAGCCCAAGTGAGACAAGAGGAGCAGAGCACTTTGTCCATCACCCAGCAGCCTGACTGATGGGGCCAGAGCCTCCAGGGGTATGAGCTCAGAGCATCAAAACACATCAAAATACGTCAGGTATTATCACTGCTGCACCATTGCTGCCTCATGATTAAGCACCATGAATATTAATGAGTTCTTATAGCTGCTTGGGAAAGATCTGCCTGTTATGGCTCACAGATCACAGTGCTGCTGGGAGAAAATAAAACTATGTCAAACTGTTTGCCTGTTGATCACTTGTAACTCTCTCCTTCGGCTCACAGGAGCCTGGAAACTGCTGGAGAAGCAGCTTCCTCAGCATCTCATCCACTCGTGAATTATTTCATGGGAAGATTTCTCCTAATAACGAACGGAAAATTCATTGTGGCAATTAATACCCCCGTCACGCTCAGGCCTCCATGGTCCCTGTCCAAATATACATTACACCAGCAAAAATTCCACACAGAGCAGCAGGCAGGCTGGAAAGAGGGAATTGGAAAAAGACAGGAAATCTTTCAGGATTTATTGGGTACATAAAGCAGGAGGGCAGTGTGGGTGTGAGTGGCACAACACGACCTGGGAGATGTGTTCTCTGTGGTTCTGAGCAACCTGGTCTGTCAAGGTGAGCTTTAAGGGCCCTTCCAATCCAAACCATTCTGGGATTCTATGAAATTAATTTGGTTAATTGCTGTCCCTCATGCCTGTGGCAGTGACGTGTGTGCAGGAGTCCCCTCTCCCCTCTCCTGTCCCACCAGTACAGGCAGAGAGCCCGATCTTCCCACATCTCCTTTCCAACTGGCCTTTAACAGACTCCTGCCTGCCAAATAATAAATAAGAACCTTTACACTGCAGCACTCAGCACTTTGTGGGGAGCATTAAACAAAGCCTGAGGAGCAGCTGCTTTAGGGAGCAAGGTCTGGAAGGCAGCACTGCCACAGCTGCAGCCCATGGGTGTGATGCTCCAGCCAGCCCTGCCTGGGCAGGTCCCCAAAAACCAAACCTCCTGCCAGGCCTAATGCCACCACTGAGAGCTTTCCCCTGTGACGATGAAAGGAAGGCTCTGAAGGACTGGAGAAAATGCCTTATTCCAGCAAAGTAACGTGGCTCTGGATGTCATCACCACCCCTCGGTGGGGAAGCCCGATGTGCCAAAGCCAGTGGCACAGCGAGGGCAGGACCAGCACTGGCAGCACCCGTGGAGCTGTGGGGCAGCCGTGCCCTTCCCAGGGAGAGCAGAGCCAGACATGCCCACAGACTTCCCAGGCCAGCCTGGGAACCAGCAGGCACCCAACCAGAGCCAGAGCCTGTGTGCTGACTTGTCTGCAGCCCGAGTGGGGCTGGCAAGGGCAGCAGCACCCCGGGGCTCGTGGCAGCTCCACAGGAGGATCCATGGGCTGCTCCAAGTGCCTTACGCACCACTAACTCATGTACTTCCCTGCTGCATAATTCATACCTTTTTAGCAGGAGATAAAAACTTCACAACTGCTAATGTGCAAGTGTTTATTAACGTGAGTCTGCCAGACAGCCCCTGGATTTGGAAGGAGCTCTTGAGGAAGAGCCAAAGTCTGTCCTCTGTAAGCAGATTTCTTTTGAAAGCTCAGAGCCTGGTGGGTACCGGGCTCCGAGCGATTCTCTGGTGGCTGCTGAGCTGCTGCTTCATCCTGGGGCCCCTGAACAACTTGGAGCATCACAGAAGCAGAAATAAATAAATAGATCATTTCCCTTACACGGGGCCGGGTGTGGGATGTGCTGTATTGTTCGTGTCCCTCTGCTGCACAGAGCAGTCAGCTGAGCACAGAAAGGAGATAAGAGCATTTGTTCCCACAAGGAACACGGAGAGGATGAAAAACAAGTTCTCAGCCGTGTTCCATGCAAGGTTGTTTATAATGCCTGTGACTATTTTTAAGCCTGGGAAATGAAGGGCTGCCAGCTGCAGCCAGCTCTTGAGGGAAGGTGCATTGTGTTCTGTAGCACTGTCAGGTGAACCGGAGCGGACACTTGGTACCCTGCAGCCAGCACGGGGACATCGGTGACACCACCCTCCCCATCCCTGTCCTCGGCAGGAGCCCGGCCACAGGCACTGCCCTGGCAGGTGGATCCGTGCACCCACTACTGGGGGTGACACCAACCTTCCTGGGGACAATGTCACCGCAGAAAGCCTTCCCAAAGACATTGCTGGGGGGGAAAGGCAGTTTCGGGGTCTGGAGGAGGAGGGAGGCAGAGCCTGCCGTCGGTGCTGCCTGTTCTGCAGGGATGTGTCCATCGGGAGGGAGGCACAAGCAGACAGGACAGCTCTGCAAGCACCTGGCGAGTGCAGGACAAGGACAGCTCACTGTGGGGCTGCCCCAGGTGGCAGGGAGGGCATGAGATGCTCCAGCTCCTGCAGCAGAATGGGCAGCCACCCCCTTGCCACCTCCCACCCCTCCTCTGGCACACGGGAGCCCTGGGATGCTGACAGCAGCTGTTTCCAACAGCCTCTGACACAGGGAGGTGAGAAATCATTTCCCAGAGCCAGAATCTCCCTCTCAAGCGTTTTGGAGAGATTTGAGGCCACCCAAGCTCGTGTTGGAGAGTATCATGGGCACTGAAAAGGCTCCCCAGGGCAGTGGGCATGGCCCTCAGGCTGTCAGAGCTCATGGGTGGGATTGTTGAGATATCCTGAGGAGGGCCAGGAGTTGGCCTTGATGATCCTTGTGGATCTCTTCCAGCTATTCTCTGATTCCATGATCATTGACCAAGTTGTACCTTTGTAAAGAGCCTTCCCACAGGCAATCCCAGCCACCACCAAAGAGCTCTGCCTTGGCCACAGCTCAGTCCTGGCTTCCCTGGGGAGATACTCTGTCATTTCCTGGGGGTTTGATGTGTGTTCATCAAATTGAAAGCAATTAAAAAAGAAATGAACATCATAAATATCCTGGATCTATAAACGCTTGGCTGGCACCACCAGCATGCTGTCAATACAGATAACATTATTTAAATAATAAGTTCAGAACTTTTGCCTGTAAATTAAAACATCTTTTTGAAATAGATGCTGATTAAAAGGCAAATGCCTTTGTTCTAATTATCTTAATTAGGGGCTTTTAATGACGAGAAGCTGTAGAAATAAACCCACACATAAATGGCAGTGTGTGATGGTGAGAGCTGCACCCTGGGCTGTGAGGGCGAGGGATGCCCCGATTCCTGGGGAGGCTGAGGAGGCTGCTGGGTGTGCAGGAGGCTGCAGGGCTCAGGGAGGTGTCTGCACACACGGAGGGATGGTGGCAGCCTGCACAAACGCCACTCAGCATCCCCCTTTGTCCAGCACCCTCCCCCGGGTACCAAACGTGGGGGCTTTGCTGCAGAGAGCGGGGAGGGAGGGGAGCAGGAGCCTGGGCCAGTGCAGATGGAACTAGTTCATTCATTTAATTAATTACTTCATTTCTGATCGTTTTGTCCTACGTGGCTGCAGCGCTGCAGCCCTGAGGGAGGGTTTGGGCCCAGAGGGAGTCCCACCTGCTGCACCTGCTCCCCCAGGGCAGGGGGTCCAGGCAGCCACCTCCCACCCAGGGCTGCCAGCACATGGGGCAGGGCTGTGCCCAAGCAGAGGAGCAATGCTGGGCCCTGCTTTGCAGAGCACAGGCAGCAGTTCACTCTCTGCAGCAACACGTGGAGAAGGAAAATTAATTTCCATTTTCTCTGGTTCAGCACTAGTGGTTGCATTCAGCCTTATGGGCTTCTGCCTCCACTCCCATTGCCTGTGCCTGAAAAACTAATGAATTTCCACTGATTACTTGTCTGCTCTCTCTGTCTCCTACCTTTATTTTATTCTCATTTTAGCTCCTTATCTTTCTTCACACTCTTTTAACTTCAGTGAATGGATTCATCCTTTCTAAGTGAGGCTCTGTGCCGCTCACAGGCTCTTTCTTATCTCTGAGAGCATTAAAAGGAGTCACCCGGTTTGTTCCATAGCTGGATGCCCCCCAGCCCTCTCAGAGACAGGATGGAGCTCAGTGAGAATAATACCTGGCTGATTAGTGGGTAAAAGCCCTGCAACGAGAGGCTGAGCTGAGCATGATGCCTGTGGAGCATCCTCAGCACTGTGGCTGCTCCACCCTCCAGGCTCCCACACCAGGAGCTGCAGATGGGCAGCAAGTGAAGCCACACACGTGTGGGGACACAACACGGGCTTCACACTCGTGTCCACCCCTACAAATACAGGTGGAGGGGCTGGGGGAGCACCCCCAGAGCCCCCTGGGGCTCCCATCAGCAGGAGGGGCTATCAGCTCCTGCCATAACCTGTGACGGTGCTTCTGCCAAGCAGACCCCAAAAATAGAGCAGCACCAGGTTTTATTTACTCCCAGATTGATGCAGGCATGACAGCTTTTGTTCTCCAGCTGTGCATTAACCTGCATAGCCTGGGAACATGAAGTCGTGCCCAAACAATTGCGATGGTACCATTTCTGATTGAATTCCTGGTCTCATGACTGAGGATTATGAGACTCCACTTCTTTTCCAGCATTTGCTGGATAACCTGCTGTCCTGGCCCAGCTTAGGGTTATTCTTGAATTACCAAAGGTACTTAACATAATGCAGAAGAGCTCGGCACTATCTGTTTGCACTCAGCTGAACAGGGACTTTCTTTTTCCTGGCGAGGTATTTGAGCCATGCAGGAAATCAAACATGCAAAAGGTTAAGGCTATTATTAAAAAAAAGAAAAAAAATCAACCCAAAACCACAACTCAACGTGTTGAAAAAAATGCAGCAACAAAACTCACAGCCTGTGGAGCCACTGATTTTGTCCTCAAGATGACTGAAACCGGGGTGTTTGAAATATCACAGGGAGTTTTCATGTTCCTTTCACAAGTCAAGCTAGAAGTCAATTTTTATTATCACAAAATCACAGAGTGGTTTGGTTTGGAAGGGGCCTCAAAGGTCATCTCATTCCACCCCCTGCCATGGGCAGGGACACATTTCACTAGCCCAGGTTGCTCCAAGCCCCGTCCAACCCGGCCTTGGACACTTCCAGGGATGGGGCAGCCACAGCTTCTCTG
>JAWWMP010000077.1:6331133-6362658 GCA_035047865.1 Dendrocincla tyrannina | reverse complement strand
AGGGCGCTGGGACAGGGCTGCAGGGTGCTGGGACAGGGGGACAGGGCTGCAGAGCGCTGGGACAGGGCTGCAGGGCGCTGGGACAGGGGGACAGGGCTGCAGAGCGCTGGGACAGGGCTGCAGGGTGCTGGGACAGGGGGACAGGGCTGCAGGGCGCTGGGACAGGGCTGCAGGGTGCTGGGACAGGGGGACAGGGCTGCAGGGCGCTGGGACAGGGGGACAGGGCTGCAGGGCGCTGGGATAGGGCTGCAGGGCGCTGGGACAGGGGGACAGGGCTGCAGGGTGCTGGGACATGGGGACAGGGCTGCAGGGTGCTGGGATAGGGCTGCAGGGCGCTGGGACAGGGGGACAGGGCGCTGGGACAGGGCTGCAGGGCGCTGGGATAGGGCTGCAGGGCGCTGGCACCCCTCAGGTGGGAGCAGGGCTCAGGGAGCACAGTTCCCAGTGCTCCAGGACTTCATCCCTCCGAGGAAATCCATGGCCATGGGGTCACACCCATGCTCGGTGTCCAAGGGCTCCGGCAGTTCAGCCCCACAGGGAGGGCTGGGGTTCAGCCAGCTCCTGCTCACCCCAGAGTCTTGATGCCAACTCACCCTAGTGCGTTTGGAAAGGGGCAGGCCAGGGAAATGCTGCTGCTGGGATGTCAGAAGCTCCATCCCCAGGCAGGAGGGGGTGAGTGAGGGCAGGGGGAGGCAGAGGCTTCCCTGGGAGCAGCCCGAGTTTCTCCCAGCGTGGGCACAAAGAGCTTTTAATAACCTCAATATAAACTGCTTGGTGAGATTAAAGCAACCCACTCACCTGGGCAGGGTTAAGCCCAGGTCTGGGGCTGCTCCCTCCACGGACACACCAATCCTTTGGATGAGCACCCAGGGCACGGTGGGTGCTGGGACAGTGATCCCCTCCCCTGGGGCCATCCCGTGGGTGCAGAGAGGTTTTGGCTGGAGAGCAGGAAAGGTTCTTCCCCCGGAGGGTTTTGGGGCACTGCCCAGGCTCCCCAGGGCAGTGGGCACAGCCCCAAGGCTGCCAGAGCTCCAGGAGGGTTTGGACAACCCTCTCAGGACTTTGGGGTGTCCTGTGCAGGGCCAGGGGTTGGTCCTTGTGGGTCCCTCCCAGCTCAGGATATTCTCTATGACTTCAAACAGAAACGTTGCCTGCGAAACCTCCAGAGTCACATTTGCAGTGAACAAAAACACCCACCCTCACACAACACAGCGCTTCAAATCCTGCCTTTAATCTCAGGTTCCTGTAACAACCTTCTCCCCATCCAATTACTTGTCTTACAATTGACATCACATTATTAAATTCCTAAGAACTAAAGCGCTTTGAAAGTATAACCTACTTTTAAAGCAGACAAGATTTATAGTGGAAGCATTTACTTCCCAGTCCTTGACGCTATCAAAGTCACTGATGCCTCATCAGCAGCTCCATAAATGAGGCCTCCAAACACGCTGCCTGGTTGGCATTTGGTGGGCACCATTTGCAGGCTGAGCCCTGGCACATGCCCAGGGCTGGGTCCTGCAGGCTGCGGTGCTGGCTTTGGCAGGGGTGTGATTTCACCATGGGAGATGTAGAAAAGGCCTTTGCTGTTGTAGAGAAAGGAGATCAAACAGCCATCCTGGAAGTGTTCCTCCATCCCTGGAAGAGTCCCTCCATCCCTGGAAGTGTTCCTCCATCCCTGGAAGAGTCCCTCCATCCCTTGGAGTGTTCCTCCATCCTGGAAGAGTCCCTCCATCCCTGGAAGAGTCCCTCCATCCCTTGGAGTGTTCCTCCATCCTGGAAGAGTCCCTCCATCCCTTGGAGTGTTCCTCCATCCCTGGAAGAGTTCCTCCATCCCTGGAAGTGTCCAAAACCAGCTTGAATGGGGCTTGGAGCATCCTGACCTAGTGGAAAGTGTCCCTTGTCCCCACCTCTGCCTGGTCCTTGCCCTCAAGATAAGTTGCCATGCTAACCTACATGGAGAGGCATTAATGTTTGCTCCTGAAACAAGGTGCAATTAGCTGGGCATAAAAGAACACCGAAGTGATGCTAATTACCCTCCAAAAGATGAATAGAATTAAGTCAGAGAAGCAGAAAATTACCTTTGTGGGAAATCTGCTGCAGAGTTTAAACAGAACCAGCGATGGTGGCTGGATGGGTGCTGTGAGGTTCAGCTCTGCTCCTCCTCCTCCCTGTTTCCAGCCAAGCCATGAATCCTTGCACCATCCAGGCAGGACCCCAGGCCCTGCAGTGGGGTCTGCACCCACCCACCCCACCCTTTAGCCATGGATTTGGCCTTGACCCCCTTTGGCACTGCTCTGGGGTGAGGGGCAGTGGCCAGGAGGGTGCTGGGCAGCTGCAGCTGCACCAGCTCAACCCCCACAGCGAAGAATTTGTCTTCTAACACCAGTTCACAAGCACCTTGACTATCCCATTTTGTTTATTCCTGGAAACCATCCAGAGTTTTAATTAGCCATTAACTATTCCCTACAGATTCAGCAGCGTTCAAGGAGTCAATGGTCCTGATTTGACATCCCCCCCTCCCCGCGCTCCTCTCGCTGCCTCTCGGCACTTTGCTGATCAGTAATTGCTTCTGATGACAGCAGATAATTCATCACCAACCAGCTCTGCCCCTGCAGCTGCCCAGAGGCTGTAGAACCCCAAAATGGGTTGGGTTGGAAGGGATCTTAGAGCTCATCCCATCCCACCCCCTGCCATGGGCAGGGACACCTTCCACCAGTCCAGGGTGCTCCAAGCCCCATCCAACCTGGCCTTGGACACTCCCAGGGCTGGGGCAGCCACAGCTTCTCTGCCCAACCTGTGCCAGGGCCTGTTGCTCATGGATGGGCCAAAAAACCCATTCCCAGCCTTCCTGGGAAGCCACAATGCATCCAGAGCTCTGCCACCCATCCCCTGACCCCATGCCCGGGGTGTCTGCTGTGGTGCTGTGGACCCTGTGCTGAAGGTCCTGGGTCCCCACCCCACGGGCTGGTGACAGCACTCACCAAACCCCCTGTGACCTGCCCCTGCTTTACTGCCCTGCAGGCAGGAGGAAGCCTGTCTGCCAGGCAGCACTCCAGCCACTCTGTGCTTTCTGACTCCAGATCCTTCCCTGGCACAGGTCTGGTCTGTGCCCAAAGCAACCCAAAGCACCTGTGGAGGAGCTGGCACCCACCCAGGGCTCGGCATGGCCAGCACGTGCCCAGGGATGTGCCACGAGCAGCGGGTGACAGCCCTTGGCACAAAGTGACCTTCGAGGCTGAGCAGCCAAGGTTGAGGTGACACCCTCGCCCTTCAGATCACAGCACGGGACAGACACCCCAGCACAGCCCACTCGGGTCTGGATTACCCCACGAAAACCTGGAGGTCACAGGGATTGATCCAGCACAAACCCGTCTGCATCCGAGACCTCAAGGAATTGCTACTCCATCTGTCCCAGGCAGGCAGGCAGGCAGCACACAGTACTGTGCAGCTCCTGGGACTTTTAGGAGGAATTAAGTCTGTCCTACTCAAATCTTGGTGGCAAGGGTCTAGGGAGAGCTGCCTGCTGGGATCTGGAGCAAGGCAGCCACTGGGATGGCTCTGATGTGTCTCCAAATGCTCCTGAAAGGAGAGAGATCTGTCTCTCCTGAGGTTTGGGGCCTCCAGAGCCTCCTGCTTTCCCTACTGCTCTCTGAAGTTCATACATATAAAGCCTTTATGTTCCCATCAAAGCTACTCCCAGATTTATGCTTATGGGAAAAGCTGAAGGAATGTGTTGTGGGAACTGAAGGCTTTAAAAGGCAATTTGAGAAGCAGTGCAGGAGGGAATGTGCTCCCAGGGACCGCTGCTCTGCCTGCTGTGCAGGACTCGCTGTACCTGCAGCACCAGCTGCCTGTTCCAGCCTGGTTCCAGCTCTCTTCATTTACAAGATGCATTATTTACCAGCCTGACATGCAGCTCATTTAAAAATCAGATTTATCAGCAGAATAGCAGCGCTCGCTATGGTGGCTTCCAACAAGAGAGTTTGCTGGGCTCGTGCTGACTCGGCAGATTCCCGCCCCATCCATCACCCAAGGGTGCTGGCACAGAGCCCTCGGCCCCTTCCCAGCCCTGGGGGCTCCAACTGCAGCACCACCAGGACAGGGACCACCTCAGACCTGGGATTTCCACCCGTGCCGAGGGAATGACCTTGGTGGAAGCACAGCGAGCTCGGAGCTGCAAAGAGCTTGGATCCACAGCTGGATCCCTCTTGGGGCAGCCAGATGCCGAGCCCAAGGGACCATCAGCGTGTCCTGCTCCACAGCACCCACAAAAGGAGTGGAGGGACACTTTGTGACACACACCAGTGGTGGCAGCAGGTCCTGGGAGGATCCTGAGGGTGCCATCCCTGTGCCCACCGCAGGCAGACCCCTGTGTGGCCCCCTGGCACAGAGGCTGAGGGAGCAGGTGAGCTTTGGCCACACCTTCACAAGGGAAGGGAGGGTCTGAATGTGCATGGGAAGGTGCCAAGCTGCATCCCAGGGTACCCCCACCCTCTGCACCCCTGCCCTGTGCCCCTGGCTCTCCCCTTCCCAGCGCCACGAGCAGGATGTGCCCCACTCCTACAGCAGCCCAGCAGTGCCCGGGGTGCTGTGCAGAGCTCTGGGGGTAGGAGCAGCTCTCTCCAGCTGGACAAAGCTGGCTCGGGTGCCAAGGAATTCTCAGCGAACCGTGGGAAGTGTCAGTCCTTTGCAAAGGTGCGACTGTTCGTGGAGCGAAGAGTAACCCGAGCCCAAGGGCGGATCAGGATCCACCCTGGGAAGGGGCTCTGAGCTCCCAGAGGAGCAGTGTCCTCCCCTTGTGTGCCCCCTTCCCAACCATCCTGCTCCTCCAGCTCCAGCTCCCACCACCAGTTACCCCACGGGGCCATCAACCCACATTTATTTTGGGTGGGGAGAAACCTCAGCATGGCCGAGACCCTCCGAGTGCAGCCACGGGCACATGGACCAGCCTGATCTTCCCCTGAGGAGTGCACTGGATTTAGGGATGTTTGTGTGTCCCCCACAGGTAACTGAAGCCCCTGCTCAATGATTTAATTTTGCCCACCAGAGCTCAAATCCCATCAATGGTGCTGCCAGGGGGGACCTGCCCAGCACAGCCCAAGCTCCCCGGTGTGGGTCACACGTGGGCACCTGGTCACACCTGCCCCTTCACCCAATGCCACGTGTGTGCTCATGTGCTGCTCCGGGTACCACAGCCCCTGCACTGCAGCCGGGAACATGCTGTAAATACACATCAATATTTCATGTTCACAGAGAGAGTCTTTACCATGACCCAGATTTCCTTCCCCCAGACAGGACCCCAAGGGGCTGCGTGGGGTGGGAGCGTGGCCATGGACACCCCTGGCCCAAATCAGCCAGGGTGGCACGTTCTCCCTGCCCGCTGCCCCATCCTCTCTGAGCCCAGGTGGACACACAATCTGTATGTGCCACCTGCGATGGGCACAAGCACAGAGCCGGGAGAAGGATGCCCTGCTGCCCTCTGAGGGGCAGCTGGGATGCTCCAAGCAGGACCAGCCCCTTTCCCACAGCAGGCAGCTCCCCCAGGCGTGGTACCTGCCCAGAGCATCCCATCCCCAGTCCTTGGCTCCTCTGCCCATCTGCTCAGGCCAGAGGCAGGCTGAGCTCCCCAGCAGCAGGGCTGAGTGCTGCCCCCCTGCTCCTGCTCCAGGCAGAGTCACGTCCTCCAAAGGCAGGGCTGCCTTATCAATAATAAAAGGCAATTTCCCCAGACAGAGCCTGGAGATCACTCAGCCCTTCGTGCGCCACTGACAGGATGGGCAGGACTTTAATAAGATGCGATTTGACAGTAACACAAAACAACAACAGCATTAAGGGAAGAATAATGGCAAAGGCAGCTGTCAAAAACCTCATGTTCCCTAACCAGGAGCAAGAAATCAGAGCTGTCAGGCCCCGGCAGAGGCTGAAAGGGAGGGCAGGACTGCAGTGGGCAGCCAGGTACCACTGCCCGTGGGGGTTTCTGGCCATCATGGGCACACAGGGAGCACCAGGGGACTCTGGTGTCACCACAGCCAGCTCAGCAATGGGCCAGCTCCAGGGCCAGGGAGCCCACGGTGCCCCAGGCAAGTGACACTGCACATCCACCCTGGCAGGACCCGGTGCCGTGTGTGTGTGCCCTCTGGAGCTCGTGTGCCAAGGCTGCTGCAGGGCTGGGACCCGTCACCAGGGCTGGCTGAGGAGGGGGATGGAGCCAGGCCAGACTCTGCTGCGTCAGTCGCTGTGAAAACCAGCCAGAGGACATCTCATGGTGCTGGAAGACAGGGGGATGAAAGGCAGCCAGAGGAGCTGGTGCCCTGAGGCTGTGCCAGCTCAGAGAGCTGAGGTCCTGGAGCTCACGGAAGGGACTCTGGCAGCAGTGCTGGGGCACCTGCAGCAGAGGGGGCACCACAACCCCATGGGGATGGCTCTGCTGGTGCCAGGGGAAGAAGGGACACGTCTCAGGAGGTGGCACTGGTGGCCCTTGGAGCTCAGCATGGCTGTGAGAGCTGAAGGGGATGCAGCAACAAGCCTGGGGCTGGTGGGCAGTTTCCAGAGCCCACTCTCCCCCTGTCCAAGACCACATAACACCACAGAGAGACTGATAGCACCACAGAGCTGCAGGGCTCAAGGCACTGAGACATGGTTAGACCAGCCTGATCTTCCCCTGAGGAGCGCACTGGATTTATGATGTTTGTGTGTCCCCCACAGGTAATTGAAGCTCCTGCTCAATAATTTAATTTTGCCCACCAAAGCTCAAATCCCATCAATGGTGTTGCCAGGGAGGGACCTGCCCAGCACAGCCCAAGCTCCCAGGTCCTCCCCAGGGAGGAGCAGAGCTCTGGTCCGTGGGAATGTCAGCATCAGCCACGGATCTCATTAACAGTCTGTTCTGCATCAATGCTTATAATGAAAAAATGAGGGTGACAAAGAGAGAGGCCCCAGTGAGGACCTGATGTCCTTGTGAATATGGGCTGTGTGATACAAGAACCAGAACCACTCCTGGGCCCCTCCACGATGCCCATCCGGGGAGAGGCAGCACTGCCAGAGCATTTCCATGAGGTATTGGCCTCTGCCAAGTGAGGGATTCCCATTAACTGGAAAGGTTTCCATCCCCTCACACAGATTCTCTCCTCTAGACAAGGCATTGCTGAGTCTCACTGAGGACCTTGGGGATCCCCCAGTGTTGGGATAAGGGTAAGGGATAACACTGGCAGTGGGGTGGGTGGTTTTGGGGGACTCTGAATGAAGGGTAATCCCCATCACAAAGCCAAGCAGGAACAACACTGTTCTGTCTGTCTGAGGCTCCCCTCTCCATCCCTGCTGTGCTGATGCCTGCAGGATGCAACACCAAATCCCAGACTGGTTTCATTTGGGACTCTAAAGACTGTCTCATTCCACCCCCTGCCACGGGCAGGGACACCTTCCACCAGCCCAGGTTGCTCCAAGCCCTGTCCAACCTGGCCTTGGACACTTCCAGGGATGGGGCAGCCACAAACAGGGAACAAACAAACAAACCAAAAAGTTCTCTGGATCTGGTCATGCTGGAGCACCCAGTGGACAGAGGGCACCTCCTGTGCTATCCAGGCTCTCAAGAGTTGCTGCCAGTCAATAAAAACCAGTGAAGGCTTTGATAATGTGGATGCCTGGAAAGACAAACAAACAGGGCTTAATGAAACCTTTATTTTAAAAATATGGTTTTTAATTTAAATGCAAATTGGGTGCTGTTAGCTGTAGGTCACTCACACTGACACTCTGCTTAATTAGCAGGGATGAGCCTCGGGAAGCAACGGCACTAATGGCTGGCCCTTTTCTGGGCATTTATTTTAAGTTAATTAAAATTTTTCAGGACAGGATGGGTCCTGCTCTGCAGAACAGCTCCTCACTCTGTTCAGCCAGTCCTTTCCCAAGCCCCACACGCTGCCAGGGATGCTCTCAGCAGCCTGGCAGCTATTAATGGAGCAGGGCACATTTATTTCTGCATCCTGAAATCCCCTCTGGCGACTCACAAATCACAGCCCCCCTTCTCCATGGATGCTCCTGCAACATCCAGCATCAGGCAAATGGTATCAGCAATAAATCTGAGCAAGGACAGGAGATTTCTCCAACTGCTGGGCTGAATTACATGGATAAGTCTTCAGAGGAGACGTTAAACCTGATGTGAAATCAAACCTTGCAAGTGCTGAGAGGAGCAGTTATCCAGAGTTACACACGAGTTATGCACAAGAGGATCTTGTTCAGAGAAGATCTGCCTTCACCAAGAGAGATGAGCATGAATGAGAGCCCTGATCCAAGAGAGATGAGCAGGAATGAGAGCCCTGATCCAAGAGAGATGAGCTGGAATCCAGGGCCCTGATTGAAGGGACATAAGAGCTCTGATCCCTCCATCAGGGCTCTGGGAATGGAGCTTTAACCCTTCCCTTGATCCAGCTCTGCCTCACGTTGCTGTCACCCTCCACACAGAGACCCTCAGGGAGATAAATCCAACATGAAACACCACCAGGGACAGGGGGCAGAGCAGGAGTGACCCTGTGGCAGTGTCGATATGCTCAGGGATCAATCCCTGCGTGTCCCTCATGGAGCAGGTCGATGGCAACTCATCGGGACAAAATGAGATAAACAGCGGCCTTAATAGCGCTCCATTGCCCTCAAAGAGCAGCCCTGGCTGCAGCAGGAGGAGGAGGCCCTTGGATTAAAGGACATGCTCCGAGGCTGTCCCTTCTCTGTATGCTGTGTTTCATCCCTGTAGCCACCCTGGCTGCCTCAGAGCAGTGAGAATGAGCAGATCCAGCAGCAGACAGGTCAGACGTGGGAAGGAGGAGCAGATGGAGCCATGCTGGGTAGTGGGAGCCCAGGGCCTGTTTCCCTCTTCCCTCAGTGCCCATAATCTGGAGGGCAAAAACTCACCCACTCTCCTAAAGGGCACCCCATGGTGGGCAGTCACAGCACATTCACATGCCCATCCCTGCCCACCCTGTCAGACACCCTCGTGTGACCCATCCCATCAGGATTTAGAGATCCCACACCCCCAGGTCTCACTGCTGCTCTCCAGGGTGGTGCCCCAGCTCCCCTCTGCTGCTGTTTCCAGCAGCCTGAAAAGTGAGGATTTGGAGTTTATTTGTTCCCTGTACTCCTGCCTGCCTATAAATGTTTCAGAATGAAACAGGATCCTGTGTCTCTTCCACCTTCCTACATGTGGGGGACAACAGCCTGCAGCTTGGGGGGCTCCCAGTGCAGGCAACAGTGGTGGCTGCCCTGGGAGTGGAGCCCAAACCCCTAAAGCTGGGGGTCCATGGACACAAGGACTGTTCTCCACCTTCCACCTCACCTATTTGCTTAAGCCCAGATCTAAAGGCACTTGGGGCTCGATTTGGCAGACGGTGAAGCTGCCAACCCACAAAGGAGGGGGTCACTTTGCCAAGCAGGAGACCCCAGGGACAGACAGGGCTGCCCCCAGAGGGGGCTGCCCCCAGCCCCAGCCCTGCCCTGCCCTCCTGCCCCAGGACTCACACCACGCCGTGCCCCTCGCTCCGTGGTGCCCAGGCTCCCACCCTGGCACGTGTGTGGGGCAACTGCTCGTGGCACCAACCATCCCTCCTGAGCCTGGAGACTCATCCAAAGGGGCCCCAAAGTCCCACAGGAGGGAAGGAGGGAGGGGAACCTGGCAGGTTAATGAAGCATCATTAAACCACAGAAGGATTAAAGCGAGGAAGGGGTAGGATCCTCCACAAAAACTCAGTCATTAGTGAAGCCCGAGGGTAGATGCAATTGTTTTTTGGGTTTTTTTCCTCTCTTTGATGACCCAGTTTTTTAATCTCATCAGCACCAGGCTTGTGTTAATTTTTAAATATGCTTGGGTAACTGAGAACATTAACTATTCATGATCTTATCTGCAATAGCTGTTGGCTCTGACACTGTGCCAGGCAGAGCTGAACTTACCGGGGAAGGCAATAGCAGGTTTTTCCTGAGCATCTTGTTGAAATGATCACAGGATGGGGTGGGGTTCCAAAACACTCCTGGATAAATCAAGGCTTGTGGGGCAGGCTGCAACTGTGGTGGCTTGAAAAGATGTAAGAGCACACAAAAAGCTGGGATCTGGGGAATGCTGTGGACAATCTGGGAATGCTTCAGCTCCAGGGAAACCCTAGATTAGTTTATAAAACTCATCAGTTCCACCCCCTGCCATGGGCAGGGACACCTTCCACCAGCCCAGGTTGCTCCAACCTGGCCTTGGACACTTCCAGGGCTGGGGAAGCCCCAGCTTCTCTGGGCACCCTGTGCCAGGGCCTGCCCACCCTCCCAGGGAAGGATTTCTTCCCAATATCTAATCTAACCCTGCCCTCCTTCAGCTTAAGGCTGCTCCCCTTGTCCTGTCACTGCCTGCCCTGGGCAAAGTCCTCTCCTGGGAGCCCTTTCCCTGGGTGCAAATGTCACTGGCAGCAAGAACAGGGGCTGAGGCAGCTCCAGGAGCTCGGGTTAACCTGGAAAAGCTCCGTAATGTTGAGAGCTGTGAACAGGATTAACAGTGAAGAACAAAGAACAGAGCACAGGAGAGCAAAGGTGATTAATTATCAGAACATCAGCCAGGAGAAGCAAGCAGTGAGAGAGGGGGAGCTATTCAAAGGAACAAAACACTCACACTGGCTTTCAGGAAGGAGGGAAGTCAGAGGCACCTCCTGCAACAGGTCCCTGGAAGATGCTCTCACCAACTCGTGCTGACAGTTTGTTGCTGGAAAGAGAATCTCTTTGGTACTTCTGAGGATCCAAGAGGCAGGAGGGCAGCACTGGGAGCACAGTGATCCATGAGGCTCCTGGTTGAGTTAACAGCACCATGGAGAACCCCCCAACATTGTCCAAAAAGGGCACAGGTGCCTCCTGCAGGAAAGCTGAAAGGACAATCACAGCATCACTAAATGACTGAGGTGGAAAAACCCTCTGGAGGGCACCTTGTCCAGAGCCAGATTCCCAGGAACATGGACAGACAGCAGAGGCTACTCTGTTTCCCCCACCCTGTGAAAATTAAATATCAGAATTTAATTATTCAAGCTGGAAACTATGAGTTACACTGGCTGCTCAATGTATATAGCATTTTATTGAATGGATGTATATTACAATAGACAAACATATATTACACATGCTATACAAAATATACATTCTTATGTGAAAAAAATATAAATAGACAATTGGAAATAGCAACAGGGAACAGGAGCAGCTTTGGCCTTGCTGCCTCTGAACCCCCAGCTCCTGTACTGGTAGTGCTTTGGCATTGATTGAAGAAACTGCTTGTTTTTACTGAAAAAAGAAAGGCCACTCTGTCCCCTCTGCACCCCTGGAGCAAAGGGAGAGAAGAGACACAGGATTTCAATCCAAGTCCACCATGGAAGTTTCTCCACAGTGCAGCAAAGTGTCACCTACTTACAATCATCAGCTGTTTACAACCAGCTTATGGACTTTAAATGGAAGTCTGTAAGGCTGTAAATGTCCTAATTCACAGTGGCAGCTTTTACAGGCCACTCTCACTAGAGAAATCAGAGCAGCTTTAGCTCCTCAGAGGCCCCAGCCCTGGCCTGGTGCAGACAGCAGTGATTTGAAAGCCCTGGTGCTGGCCAAGCAGGTCTCACCTCCCTAACAGGAATTCCCTGTCTCCAGGCAGTTGTGCCCCAGGTGCTCCCAAGGTTTGGGCACCCCCAGGTGCCCTGTGACAGACCTGAGGCAGCTCAGCTCCTCAGAACAAGAGGCAGGGGTGGAAGAAAAAGCAGCAAGTGTTTCCCAAGCAGGGATGGTAGGCAGAGCAGCAGCTGGGATGGTGTTTTCCCACTCCTGGGAATGCCACATTCCAGCACAGCCTGAGGGAGTGCCTGCAGAGAGCAGCCCAGGAGGAAGAGGCTTTGCTGCTGCTGTAGGTTCATGATGTGACCTTTCTCAGCTGGATTTAAACTGACAGGACTGGGTTCCTGCAGCAGGGAGCACTTAGGACTGAGAATAAGCACCTTGTCTGGGAAGGAAAAGCCTGGAGGAAATAAAACCAGAAAGGAATGAACTTCAGACTTATTTTCTTTTTACGTTATTAAAGCATTTCAGGTGGCAGAACCCAAAAATTAGCACACCTGTGTTTCTCTCTGCTTTACCCAAAGGTCAGGGACAATTGGATGCTCTTCCTACTAAAGCTGCTATCAAAGCAGCCACGCTGGCTTTGAGAGCATGGGAAGAGCCCTTGATAATATTTGCTCATTTGCACAGATCTGACTATTATTCATGCCCAAAGAGCCGTGGGAAAAGAATCATTATTCCCAGTGTTTCCTCACTCAGTCACTCCAACACTCCCCAGTCTGCAAAGCTGGAGCTGTGATTCTGCACGACTGCACCTCACTCTTCAGTCACACCCCTCCACTCTAGCAATGGATCAATGGGAAGTCCCACATACCTCACTTGGGCCGGGCCAAAAGGGGTTTTCTATCTTTATAAAAGTACCACACAGCTGGGTTTATTTGGGTACAAATGCTACAGCTCCAAAAAAGGCACCAGTGGCCAGGAAAGCCACCTCAGTCTTCAGGTGTGAGCACAGCTGAGCACAAAGTACCTGCTGAGAACCCATCCCTGAGGAGTCTTTAACCCCTTCACACAACAGGAAACTTTCCCAAAAGAAAGAACTTCTCAGGAAGTCTTTATCATCCTAATTTTGTCAGGCACATCCCACTGGGGCTATGAAGTCTGCAGCTCCTCTGTCTCAGCAAGATTTTCAGTGTTGAGTGGTTCCCTGCATTGTTTCATTTCTCACCTGTCAAATATTAAAGCATTTTGGCCACACTGAGTTCAACAATTTAGCCTGATATTTTACAACAGAAAAGGACACAAGTGTTTTATGCTTTTGGTTGTGCAGAGGAAACAGGAAACCCACAGTGTAGTTCACCAAGTGCTGTCCCAATTTACCTCATCCTTTTCAGCACCACATTCTTTTTAAAAGTTCACTTAACTGTCAGCTAGGAAAAACACATTGAGACCTCTCAATATACACCACATGAAGGTTGTTTTAAAGGTAAAAGCTTAGATAAAACTTGGAATTCTGCTAATATCATGAAATGGATCAGCTTGCAGCCAGGCTTAATGCACACAGAGTTGAAGGCAACAATGAAATTCATCAATATCACAGTTTCACCACATAAGTAAATTCACTCCTTTCCAAAACAAACACAGCTCTATTCCCTCACAAAAAGCTTTCAGTCCCCCCAAAACCTCCCATATGGCTTGATATGCAGCTGTCAAGACTAACAGTATGATATATACTTTGGCATAATAAAAAATATATTTACATTGCAGCCAACACATTTATATGCTTAGTGTATACAAAATATTTATAAATGCAAATTTATTTACAACTAGAGTCCATTATTCATGGGAGAAAACAAGCCCCAGACTCAGACTGGTAACAGGCACCTGCCAACAGTCTGAGGAAGGAAAAGCTGGCCAAGAGTTTTATGCTTACAGTTCCTGGGGAATTCCATGAAGGAGGCCCTGATGGTTTGTTTCCAAGCAGACAAAGCACTGTGAAATAGCTACACACATTCTTGAGAGCTTTCCAAGGCATGCACCAACACAAAGGCTGCTTCCAGCACCACACAAGCCAGGCTTGAATGCTATTTTTGGAGACAGCACCAATCATCCAACGTGTCCTCTGGTGCACATTCCCATTTCCCAGGAGACAAATCCGAGGAAACAGGGCATGTGCCACCTCCTCCAGAGGGAGGCTGTTTAACCACTGCAGGCACACAGAAACGAGCATCTTTGGCCTTGGGGTTGGTCCTGAGGTAGAAAAGACAGTCAGTTGACGTGGATTTGCTTGCAAGGCGTCGCTTACGTGGTCTTGCCGTGGTCGTGAACGCTCCGTGTCCTGCTAAAATCCAAGCTGTGCTCCTGGGGCCCGTGGCAGGGCCTGGGGCAGGTCTGGTCCCTCTCGGGGCAGGGCCTGGGGCAGGTCTGGCCCAGCTCACCATCAGCAGCCCCGTCGCTCCGGAGGGGCCGCGGAGCCTCCCGGGCCGGTGCGTGGGGCAGGAAATGTGGGTGAGGGTGAGCCAGGTCTTTGCTGACTCCCCACAGAGGCACCTGGAAGGGCTCTGAGGAAGGAAAAGTAGAAGGTGAACAGGAGTGAGTTCATGCAATAATCACAGAATGGTCTGAGCTGGAAGGAACCCACAGGATTGTCCAGTCCAACTCATGACCCTGCACAGACACCCCAACAATCCCACCCTGTCCCTCAGAGCATCACCCAAACCCTCCTGGAGCTCTGGCAGCCTTGGGGCTGTGCCCACTGCCCTGGGGAGCCTGGTCAGTGCCCACCACCCTCTGGGGAAGAGTCTTTCCCTGAGATCCAACCTAACCCTCCCTGACACAGCTCTGTTCCCTTGGGTGCTGTCCCTGGTCCCCACAGAGCAGAGATCACTCCCACTCAGGTTTCAGACACATTTGAGCTGTGTGACTCAGCAGTAACAGTCCTGAGGTTATTTTCTCTGGTTTTGAGAGTGTATTTTACTGGATGCTCTCCCTTTGCAGCAATCTGTTCCAGTAACCAGCAACACACATGGTTTCAGTGTGAATTTTTAAAAAGGCAATCTGGAAGAAAGTCAACAGAAAAACAACCAATTTAGGGACTTCTTTGAACCTCAGGCCAGCTCAAACAGAAGGGCAATTTGAATTTCTCAAGTGAAGCTCCAACTTCTGGTTAATAGATATCCTTGAAGTACATTCAAAGGCTCACATTCCACAAACTTTAAGAGCTGGACTGCAGAAATTCTGTATTTTTAACACCACTCTCTTCAATCTTGGGTACTGGATGCAAATCGAGAGCTAGTCTGGGGATCAGGTGGTTAATAAACACAAGTCACTCCACAGACTACAGGCACTTGAAGGATGAGCTGTGTCAATAGTGAAGAGCAGCACAAGGAAAGCCAAAGGAATACAAAGGAACAAAAAGGAAAAGGGGACACTCACCATTAATCTGCTGGGAGGAGATTTTCTTTTCACTGATTTTGTCATGGTTGGTAAGGAAGACAGGCACGTCTCTGTCTGCTAGGAGATTATCCAGAGCACTGGCTTCGTGCTGGGTGTGTGCTGTGAATGTTTCCTTGGGCACCTGCACCATGAGGTTTGGGAGGGTTTGCTCCAGGGGGTCCTCCTCAGAGATGAAGGCGTAGGGACAATACTCTCGGGTCCGGGAGTAGATGTTTGCATTGTCATAGCAGTCTGAGCAGATCACTAATGGTGCTGCTCCACCTGGGGCACACGAGGGAAGAACAAAATACTCTCAAAAAGGATGAGGGTGCCTGATTTCCATGGGCTTTATGGGATGAGGGATTACAGCAGCACAGTTTGGAGGGCCTTTATACAGTTTAGAGTACTCAGTTGAGACATCACATGAGAAATCCTTGGGCACCCCTCACCCAAAGTCTCCACAGCATTGCCCTTCTGGAGGTGACCAGGGGAAACCATGGACATGCTCCCCTCACCCAAATTCTCCACAGCATTGCCCTTCTGGAGGTGACCAGGGGAAACCATGGACATGCTCCCCTACTTCATGGGTAAAAGGGTTCCATGCAGGTGCAGCCACGTTGGGAACTACGCTGAAACAGCCCCAGGATCAAACTGGGATACCTGTTCACATCTGTTCTTGGACCTGACTTGTCCCTGCCTGCCCACACACCTCAGACAGCCTGATAAACTGGTCGCTGAGATGAACTTCTTCTCAGCCCCTTCCTGATACACACTCTAGTGCAGTGGGACTAGACCACAGGGAATGGATCATGGACAGGTATGGAAACCTTACACTGAGGGCTCACTTTTCAAGCCAGTCCACATAAGGACTGATGGCTCCTCAGCATCTGGATGGTAAAAAATAGAATCAATGGCACAAGTATCCTGAAAAGTGACCCAAACAAGGTGGGAAACAGTGCAGACCCCTCAGTTATGATTGTGGCAAGACAACTGGATCTCTGGCAGAGGCAGGAATTTTATACCAAGGACAAGAGGTACAGCAAGACATCATCCCAGCAAACTCTATTTCCTGGCCTGAGATGCCAAAGGAAAGCAGCAGGGGCAAAATCCACCTTGGCACTTAACCTGTGAGGACAAGACTGTGCCCTGGCATCTGCTGGGGCCCAGGTAACACACCTGAGGGCTCTGCTTACCATCTGTGCCTTTGTGCACGTAGCTGCCAGCTGGAGGCATCAGCTGCTGGTGGCTCCCTGCCTCCGAGTTGCTGTAGCCTTCCTGAGGCTCTGACAGCGTTCCTTGGGAGGACAGGTAGCTGGGAATGTCTGCAGGAAGGTTCATCTCCTCTGCAAGGCAGAATGGACACTCAGGACATCAACAGCAAGGAGATTTCAAGCTATTACTAGCACTGCTCTCCACATGAACACGAACATCCACAATGTCAACTTTTTTCCTTCCTAGTTCTCTTTTTTTCTACATCAGAGATTAAAAATCCACATAGCTGGTTCCAAACTTACAGGGAATGGAAATTTACACACATTATTTCAGGTCCTGAAAATATTCCTAAGTTTATTCAAATATTTACTTCCAAACTTAACTGTTTTCTCCCAATGTAGGACAGAGCCAGGGTATAAGGAATGGAATTAGCACAATTTTGGTATTTAAAAGAACTTCTAAAACGAAGGACTTTGAGCAAATCCCTGAAGGGATTTGAGAAGGAAGTCTTCGCTTCTTTAATCTTATCCATCTGTAATGAATCCAGAAATTTCAAGGATTAAAAACGGGGCCAAAGCCTGTTGCTTTTGCACTTCACCTGTGTTAGTGATGCTGTAATCCTCATTCTTCCTCCTCATGTGGTAGATGACAATGACCCACACCAGGGACGTGCCCACCACACAGCACACGACAACGATAATCACGATGCCCACGGTCGTCCAGCCGTCCTCCTCGTGGCCAATGCCACTCTGGGCAGAGTCACAGTTGGGGGAGGCCAGGACGTTGAGGTAAATGTGGCCACGCTCGGTGCCCAGCGTGTTGGACATGATGCAGGTGTACTTCCCTGCGTCCTCCAGCCCAGCATCCACGATGATGAGGAGCTGATTTGCTGCGGCGAAGAAATGGCGCTCGGTGACGGCGAGGGGCCCGTCGTCCTTGGTCCAGTTGAGGCGAGGGGCAGGGCTGCCACCAGCTATGCACTGCAGGACAGCAGTCTCCCCTCGGGTCACTGTCCTGTCCTCCAGAGGCCTCACAAAGGAAGGAGTTTCTGGGGTGGTGGAGGAAAAAAATTCAGTTGGAAGGTAATCTTGTAGCATTGTGGAATGGTTTGGGTGGGAACCTCCCTGCCGTGGGCAGGGACACCTTCCACTAGCCCAGGGTGTCCAGCCTGGCCTTGAACTCTCCCAGGGATGGGGCAGCCAAAGCTTCTCTGGGCAACCTGTGCCAGGGCCTGCCCACCCTCACAGGGAAGGATTTCTTTCCAATATCCCATCTAACCCTGCCCTCTGACACCTCCCTGAAGATACTGAGAGACAGGGATGAGGCCCCTTCTCAGCCATCTTCTCTCAAGGCTGAACAAGCCCATCTCCCTCAGCCTTTCATGGAATCATTTAAGTTGGAAAAGGTCTTTCAGAGGATCAATTCCAACTGTTCACCATTTCCTTGTAAGAGGGATGCTCCAGTCCCTTCACCATCTTTGCTGCCCCATGCTGGACCCACTCCAGAAGCTCCACTTGTCTCTTGTCCTGAGGAGCCCAGAACTGGACACAGCACTCCAGATGCACCTCAGTAGGCATGAGGAGAGGGGCAGGATCACCTCCCTGACCTGCTGGCAGCGCTCCTCCTAATGCACCCAGGACCCCAGTGCCCTTCTTGACCATGAGTTCACGTTACCTGTGACTAAATTTGCTCCAAGGCAACACAAATTACCTGCCCAATCTGGAGGGAGATACACCCCTCAGCCCCCTGCCAAGATCACACTGACCCCAGCTCCACCGGGCAGCCCTGGAGCTCGGGCTCAAAAACCACAAAAACCACACCAAGTGCTGCTCTTTGCATTTTAACTCTATTTCCTGGGATTTCACTGCCACTGCAGGCACAGAGGGCTCCACCTCCAGCACGGCACTCACCCAGCACAGTGAGGGTGGCGTTGGCCGACAGTCCCCCTGCGATGTTCTGGGCCATGCAGCTGTAGATGCCCATGTCTTCCATCTTCACATTGGCAATGAAGAACACGTCGTCCTCGGGCATGACGTGCATCCTCCTCTCCCTTGCAGCTGGGAAGTCTGTGCCACCATCCTTCTGCCAGGAGATCTGTGGGGTGGGGTGGCCCTCGGCAGCACATTCCAGCCGGGCCATGGCCCCGGTGCGGATGGTGAGATCCATGGGGGTCTTCAGGAAAGAAGGCAGCTCTGCATCAAAGGAGACAAGAGTTTCAGGGAAAAAGCAGCAAAAGCTCCACAGCAGGGAGAAAACAGACACATCTGAAACCCACCTGAAGTTGTCCCTAAGGGAATGGGGCAGATGGTTGCATAAAATTTCAGTGATAATTTATACAGCTTTTCTTCCAAATTTAAATAGAGCATCTACAGTGTTACAGTGTTCATAGAATCACAGAATGGATTGGGTGGGAAGCGACCTTAAAGGTCATCTCATTTCACCCCCTGCCATGGGCAGGGACACCTTCCACTAGCCCAGGTTGCTCTAAACCCTGTCCAACCTGCCCTTGGACACTTCCAGGGATCCAGGGGCAGCCACAGCTTCTCTGGGCACCCTGTGCCAGGGCCTGCCCACCCTCCCAGGGAAGAATTTCATCCTAATATCCAATATAAACCCACTCTCTTTCAGTTTAAAGCCATGAAGTTCATTTGACATGAAGAACAAGATTTCTCATGTGGAAAAGACAGGGAAAAGGTTTAGCCTCTTTCCTAAACCCTTTGTCCCACTTTTTTCCCCCTGGTAACAGGAAAGGTGAACTTCCACCTCACCCTCTCTGCTCTCAGGGGCCCTGGGGATCAGTGATCTGCTGAGGGATGTGAACATTGTCTTCTCACCTCCCTTCCCCCAAGGCAAAATAAAGAGAATCACGATGGCTTAAATTAAAAAGAGACTTCACTCTTGACTTTTCAGAGCGTTTCCAGTCCCACCACTTGTGTTGAGTCTTCCCCAGTTTTGCATGGGGGAAAGGTGCTGAGTTCTGAGGCGACAGCAGAGGGAGCTTTCAGTTTAAAGAATTCCACATCCAATTAACCAGACAAACAACTAATTGTGTTCTAATAAAGCACGGGAGATAACTGCCACTTCCAAAAAGCAAACACAAAAAAATAAAAATCCCTTGTCTCCTGCTTCACAAAAAGATGTTGGATACTTACAAATCCCAGTTAAGACCGACTTGCAAGACTATTTTGGGCCAGCACTAGGGAAAAATAGACTGGTAGCTTTTTAAACAGTTTGTGCCCGTTATCACTTACCATTGACAGTCAGCTTGGCTTTGTTGGAGTAGTTGGAGCCAAAGTGATTGGTGACGATGCACTGGTACTTGCCCTCGTCGGTGAAGTTCACGTTGAAGAGGTGCAGGACAGTGGTGTATTCCAGCACCTCAGCACTTTGCTGCTGGTACCTGGCAAAGTTCTCCACGTCTGCGTCGTAGAGGAGCTCGCTGTCCTTGCGCCAGGCCGTGGCCATGGGGGAGTCACTGCTGCTCACAGCACTGCACCTCAGCGTCACGTTCATGCCCCGCAGGGCCACCGTGCTCTCGGGGTGCACCCTGATCTGCGGCTTCGGGAAGTTATCTGCAAAGAAAAGCACCCAGGTCAGCCCCTTCCCGCTCCAGCTTGAATCAATAGCGCAAGAGAGCTCAGTGTAAGCAGAGGGGAAGGTTTGGGAGGAGATGTCCTGCTCGAGGTGGGCAGTCAGCTGTTCTCAGGTGGAAATCACACTGGGAGGGAGGGTTAGAACCACAGGCAGGCACAGCAATCAGCACTGGGAACAATCAGGGTGGAAATGTGGTGCTGAGCAGCCCTGCCTCTTGTCCAGCTGCCTGCAACCTGCTATCTTTAGCTCACACCCAAAAGCCCTGCTCAGCTGAAGAGCCAGGCTGTTTCATGAAGGACTGAGACTTACTTTCAGACAGTTTCAATATCCTGAAGAGCCTTTAAGTTCTAAAAGTACAAAGCATAACGAGCTGGCAGTTCACTATCTCATCCCACTCCATGAGAGTGACTTCAATACCCATTATTTCAGCAGAGACACTCTCACAGGCACACACAGAGTTCTGTCAGGCACCACAGTGGTGATGCTGCAGTGGAGAAGTGGGTGATTGCACCTACATGATGATTACTGCAGCCTTTACCCCCAAAGCAATAACAGAATTGCACACACACAAATAACCCTTATCAGATTGCTCACCTGGAAAAGGGAACACCCCACTAATTCCAGGCCTGCCACAGACTTCACCCAGGACTCTGGTGAAGAGTCTCACAGTTGGGTTACAAAACTACTCATGTCTGAAACTGTGGTGGCAGAGAGCAGATAAACAGCACAGATATGGAGCCCCAGAGAATGTGCCAGAGTCTGAACTACTCTAATTGTTGTCCAGAGCTGTGGCTGCCCCATCCTTGGAAGTGTCCAAGGCCAGGTTGGACAGGGTTTGGAGCAACCTGGACTAGTGGAAGGTGCCCATGGCAGAGGGTGAGACAAGATGATCTTTAAGGATCCTTTCAAGCCAAACCATTCCACAATTCTGAAACTCCAGCCTTGCTGATATGGACAAGAACCAGGAAGGAAGGGTCAAACAGCCCTTCTAAAGCTCATGGCATTCATGAGCAGGGAGAGTGGAAGCACCATTGGTTTTTAATAGTCAGCTAAATAAAGAACAGTGCAGTCTCACAGCATTACTCCCTGAGGTTGCCTTCAGTGCTCAAACACCCCAAAACAGAGCAAAGAGAAGCAGAATTAAATCCCAGGCCCACACGTGCATCACAGCCAAGAGCAAGAGACTCCACACCTCTACAGCCTGATTTCAGCTGCACACACCTGTGGTACCATGCTTGTATATCAAGAGCCATTAGAAATACAAACCACAGACAAAGTCCTCAGGGTCCACACTGAGCAGGCTTTGCCCTGCCAGCCACTCGGGGTGGGCACAGGTGACATTCACAGCCTGCTGCAGGTGGCTCTCCGTGAGCCACTGGGGCAGCCACTTCAACTGGCAGTCACACAGCAAACTGCTGGTGTTCAAAACTCTGCAGAAACAAGGCAAAGCAAAAGGGTGTTAAAGTGGATTTCACTTTCCTACCTGTGATTTCATGCAGCAAAACAACTTACAGCATACACATTCAGCACTGTCAGGATTTACAGTCTTATTTTCCACCTATGGGTATTTATTTAAAATTTATAAAATCTTGGCTATTTATGATAGAAACAGCTCCTCTACGTCAGCATTAAAACCTTAAATTTCTTTTTAGTTCTGGAGAATGTAACCCTGCAGTTTCAACTTCTTAAAAAAAACTCCCAGAACACTAAGCCAGTCTTTACAATTATCTCATCCCTCTTTAAAGCAATTAAAAGCAGCAACACTGCAGAGCAGCTCCATAGCTCCAACTAAACACACTTGCCACCATGAAATGAGTAGAGGCCTCAAGTCTCATTTTCGTGCCAGCTGGCACATATTTAACCCTGATTTTTTTCACACAGGTATCAAGTGCAGATCGTTTTCCCTGCTCCACGGAAAAACTGCCAACAGGAAACAATAAGGGGTCACTTTCCCCCCACCACCTGCTTCCCAAGTTTCCTAAATATTAGGTTTGAGTTCTGACTGATGAGACGAACCCAGCAGTGGGAGAGGAGAGGCACCCACCAGACAAGCCAGGATTCCACCCTGCTCTTTGCATGAACATACCAGTGACTCCTCACTTTTAAAATACAGCAGAGAAAGCAAAGGAATCTTTAGCAACTCAAATTTGTCTCCTCACACTGGCAGATCTTGCAGATTAAATCCATCTGGCCAAGATTAACTAAGGGAATAACAATTTTAGACCAGATCACATGATATCCAGAGACTTTATCTCACAGAAAGGACTGTGCTGCAGTAAGATTAGTCTTGGGTGTGAAGGTCACTTCACACTTCAAATATCTGAAGACCACAAGAGGCTCTAGCAGCTTAAACATCTGCTGAGCATGTGAAAAAATCTTGTCTAGCTGTGAATTTTAAAGCCTTTCCCTAGCCCCAAAAATAGGAAGTCCAAATGTAGGGTTTGCTAACCCCCCTGAAAGATTCCTGATGGATTATTTCTTTTGTTCACTGCCTACATGCAAGTGAGGGCTGAGCTGAGCTTGCTGCAAAATCCTAAGATAGGAAAAACTTAATGGTTCAGCACTGCCAGAAAAAAATATCTCCTCCTAATTGCAAGTAAGGAAATGGAAGGGTAGGTTTTATCAAACCTTAAATCTAAATATACAGCTCCCAACTTTGAGTTCATAATTTACCAGCACTTCTACAGGATGAAAGCAGACACACTGACACCTTTAGCCAATGGCTGAAGGATTCTTGCCAAGGAAAGGCTTGTAAAGAATCTCTAACAACTGTCATGAACTTACAGCTCCTTCAGCTGAGTCTGGGCAAAGGCATTTTCTTGGATAGACATTACTGCGTTGTTGCTTAAATCTCTGTAAGTTAAGCAAAGAGCACAAGAATGGGTCAGTGAGATTTCATATGGTGCCTTCAAGTTAAATTCTTGAAAAACTGACAGAGAACACAAGACTGAAGTTGACAAATAATTAGAAGTTCTACAAAGTAAAGTACTTACAGATGTTCAAGCCCTTCAAGACCAGAGAATGCTTTTTTGGTAATTGACTTTATCTGGTTTCCTTGCAAGATCCTGAAAGACAAAGCCCCAGATCCCAGTCTGAATGTCAATATGAGTTCACAAACCAGACCCAAAGGAGATCCCTGTGATGTTTGACTACATTTTTCTAATTCCAGCTGAGCTAAAAGACCAAACACTATTTTTTTAGCTTAAAGGCTCAACTAATTTTCCCACGACCAGGCTTTCTTTTCTATTCTTAACTTAAGAGATGTGGGTTAGAGATGTGTCAGAAGAGAACTTAAGTCAGGAAAATGAAACAGTGATCAGCAGAACTTGGGAGTGGAGCAAGAAGTTCCTACTACCAACCTGCCCCATTACATGAGCTCCTGGACTGCACCCTCACACCAGGCTATTTGTAATAAGCCATGCCTGTAGCTTCCTCCAAAGCACATGGCACTGGGTGAGAAATGCACAGTCTGAGTGCTGAGAAGTTGTTAATTCAATGGGGGTTTATATTTGCTCAAAAATACTTTGTATTTTGGGTTGGTTTTATTGAAAAGCGGTAACTTTTACCCAAACTAAAGAAGCACAAAAGGTGATAATCACCACACAGAGGGACAGAGCTGTTCAATAATCAATCAAGTCAAGCACTTATGCTCAATTTCTTGAAATTGGTGCTGCAACCCAATGTTCCTGAACATGGAACCCAAGCTTAGATCAGGAGGTTGTGGCACACAGATGGAAACAACGAACAGCTGCCATTAAAAAGGTTTTCTGCCTTGCCACTGATTTACAATTCCTTCTTATTTTGCTCTCCCTCTCCTCTGCATGCCTGGGAAATGCTGCCATTCCCATGCTTTGTAATACATACAGTTTATCCAGCCTGCTGAGTCCCACAAATGCTTCATTTGCATCTTCTATGGCCCAGGAGATCTCGTTGTTCCGCAAGTCCCTGCAGGAGAAGAGCTTTCTTAGAAAGAAGCCTTGGAAAAGCCTGGAATTAAGGTTCTTTTTCTTAGAAGGAAGCCTTGGAACATCCTCATGGTGAGCTGGGGAAGAGATTAGTGCTGTATGGGCCAGGTACAGTGCACTGGCACAGCATCACCTGGCAGGTCTCAAACTTTTCACAAAAGCTAAGCTTGTCAGGAGATGAACACCCCACTTGAGAGGTGCAAGGGAAAGCTGTTCCTGATCAGTGCTGCAGCCAGAACCACAAACAAATTCTGCAGTACAACTTCTTGATGTGGTATTTAAGGAAAGCCCCAGTCTGACCAGCACTTGTCATGTGATGGAGCATTTGCCAGGAGCTGGGAGAGGCTCCTGAAGCAAGTTGGTTCATGTAAGGAAATGAAGCAATATACCAGCAGCATTAATCTTGCCCAGTAACAGGCTTATAGCAGCATTAGCATATTAAGAGATTACACACAGGTTACAGTGTAGGGCTGCCAGGCACACAGGGCTGGATTTTCAGAACAAAGTTGATATTCTGCTCATAAATCTCGTTATCAGCTAATGGGATTGCTGATTGACCTCTGCACAGCACTTCAGCCCCTGATGGAGAGGAGAGGTCTAAACAGCAAAAGTAACAGAGCAATATGGTTTGGAGAGGATTAAATGCTTTTTAGAGAGAAGAAGAAATAAATTCACTCTCATTTTTAGCCTGAATGGCATGGATTGAGCCAAGAACATGTTTTGACACCACCAGACACAGAAGGCCCTGCAGACAGGAGTGTGTTTAAAGGAAAGCACACTAATAAAGAATAACCTCTACTGTGTTTTACCAGATATTCTGTGCAACAGCTTGATGGAGCTTCCAAATGAGTTAAGTGACACAAAACTAGCTACATACACAGGCAACTTCATACAACACTCATATAAACACCTCCTTCTGTGTACTGATGGTGGAAAAATGAGGCATCCCTTGGGTGAGACTGTAAATTGAGTAGAACATCAGCCTGGAAGAGACTGGGATCAACCTCCAGAACACCATCAGTGGTAATACATTCTATGCTTCTTATTCTTTAAAATATGGGAGTCTTGTTCCCAACACCAGGCAGCAGTCACTTCCACAATTAATACATACACACTCTAGATCTTGGGCTAAAAATAAAAGGAATTCCATGTTTCATGCATCACAAGGTCTGAACAAATATGGCCTTGAAACTTGCTCACATTAAGTATTTTCCACCTTAAAAACTACTCAAGCTAAAGTACTTGACATGGATGTGCTATAATGAGAGTGACTAGATGAATAATATGCCAGATTTATTTCCATGCTATTAAT
Organism: Dendrocincla tyrannina; assembly: GCA_035047865.1. NCBI lineage: Eukaryota > Metazoa > Chordata > Aves > Passeriformes > Dendrocolaptidae > Dendrocincla > Dendrocincla tyrannina. Next base: position 6,337,596 of record JAWWMP010000077.1, on the reverse strand, counting down.
TCCTGTGATTTAAAACTTGTTTCTAGAATTATCTCAAGGTCTGCTTCAGAATGTTACACAGTGAACGCTGGAGAATGGAAATGCCAAGCTGGTCTCACATTATTACAGAATAACTAATGGGGTAAGACTTAAAACTTCAGTGCTGTTTTTAGATACACCTTCAATACCTTGTGGTTAATATCAATTTTACAGTTTATTCTCCAGCACAGCAGAGTGGCAGGAGCTGAACATACAGCAATATTTACACCAGCCTTAGCACTGAAACGACCAGCACACAACCAACAATGGTACTAATCCTGCAGCCACACGGGGTCTCTTGTTGTTTGAAGTATTTTTACACTCCACTACTCAGACCACTTAGCAAAATGAGTGAGCAGCCCTAAAAAAAAGCCCCTCATTGTGTGAGCAGAGGAGCTGGCTCCTCATGCCTGGCTGGGCACGAATGTTTGGAGCCTTGTTAATCACCACTGCCCTCCGTGCTGCACATTCCAGCCCCAAAGGAAAGGGCCAGGCCCTTGGCTGTTGATGCCCCTGAGAGCCCAGCAAAACCTACTAATTAATCTGCTCTTGTTCTTTTTCATGCTCCTCTAAACCTAAGAAATTAGGTTTAATTATTCCATTAAAAGGTTGCATTAAGGTTAACAGAATATGACTGCTTACATAAATCTCTCTGGCGAGTTTGCTTATTTAAGCATTTATTTAATGAAGTGACAGAGGGGTTGTAAACTTTCACTCCTTCCTCAAGTACCATTGTTTAGGATAATTACAACTGTTCAGATCTACTTAGGACAGGACTGGGTCTTTTGAGAAATATCCCACAGCTGCAGCTGCTGCCAAAGGTCCTGGCAAGTGCAGAGCTGAGCCTGTGACAGCAAGAGGAACCTGAGACCTCCTGCTAGTCTGTGACTTCAGCACGCAGGCAGGGTGGCCTAACCCACACCTTCTGCAGCACAAAAGGCTTCCCCACTTGGCTGCTGAGGTTCCAACCCTAAAAAACCCCTCTGGAATAAAGAGCTCCAGGCTATTTGCTCCACAAGTGGCATTTACCCACAAGTTATCCACACCTCTCAGAACCAGTAGGACACATCTGGGCACTCAAAGTCTCCAAGTCACTGTTTCTCAGCACCACTAAAGCTGAGTGGTTGGTTTGTTTTGGCTGGGCTGGAATACTGTTATCTTGGCAAACCAAAAGATTACCAAGCCCTGCCACACCTGCAGGCAGGACAGACCCACAGTGACCTCAGTGCAATATCCATTGTCTCTGTTTCCAAAAGCTTACACTGAAATTTCAGGGAGAAGTTTCCTGTACTTACAGGGTTTGAAGATTTGTCAGACCTCTGAAGACACCATCAGCAACGTGACTAATGTGATTGTCACCCAGGTTTAGTTTCTCCAACAAGCCAAGTCCCACAAAGGCAGATTCCTTGAGGCGAGTGAGCTGGTTGTATGACAAGTCCCTGAAAACATTGAACACACACTTGAAAGGCAAGTGGGGGGGATTAATTATGAAGATACTATCTGACTTGATTAACTATTGTGTTTCGATTAGTTTCTCTAACAGAACACTTATAAGTAAAATACACAGCATTATCATGGGCCTGACAAGGAAATGGAGTGCTTCCTTGGGTAATTAATTCTTGCCAATCTGTTATTGCAACATTCCAAAATCCCTAATGAAAAGCAGCCCAGGACTTACAGCTCAGCAAGTCTTTGGCAGAATTCCCACGCATCTGGGCTGATCCTGGTGATGGCATTCTGGCTAACATAGAGCTGTTGCAATGTCCTCAGCCCATACAGCCAGCCCTTGTTTACTTCTGTTAAGTTATTATGTTCCAGTTCTCTAAGGAATCAGAAGGAAAAACATTTGTCAAGTAGATAATCAATGAAATATCTATTTATAAACCCTCACCTTGTGGCCTTAGACAACACAAAGTGCAAAATTATATCCACATTCCATTGAAATCAAAAGAATGAATTAAAGTACCTGAAGAACTGAGTAACTCAACACCAGCTGCAGGGATGCAGTGGCAGAAACAAAACTGCAATCTGTTTTCAAGGAGAATTTCTTTTTTTAAAAAGAAATGTCAAAATCACAGAGCAAAGAACAGCCCCATGTTATGGGGACTGCAAATGAAAACCAGCAAAAAAGCAACTCCAGAGTCAAACATTCTTGATGAGCAAGTGGGAAGAGGCTGAGAAGAACAATATCATGGAATCACAGAATGGGTTTGGTTGGAAAGGACCTCAAAGCTCAACCAGTTCCAACCCTCTGCCATGGGCAGGGACACCTTCCACTAGACAAGGTTGCTCCAAGCCCCATCCAACCTGGCCTTGAACACTTCATGGATGGGGAAATGTCTCTTTCCACCTCTGAAGTAACCAGACATGACAAAGATAATGCAAAGATACTCTTGGCATGTGATTTCATCAATATCTCAGCACAGCCCTGATGTACAGGAAGCCATACAGAACACACCCTCCAGAGCCAGGCACCCTTAAAGAAATGGCACAACTAGGCATACTCACAGTTCCTCTATATTACCCAGGCCAAAGAATGCTCCATCCATTAGTCTGCTAATCCCATTGCGCTGCATTTTCAAGGATTTTAAGGACTCCAGTCCTTGGAATGTAAGACTTTCCACTGTTTTAATCCGGTTCCTTTTCAGTTCCCTTTATAAAGATGACATTCAAATATTAAGACACCTTTCAACAAGCCCCACTTTGTGCCATGCTGAGATGCCCAAGCCAGCTGTAAATGCTGGCTTGATGCTTTCAAGACTGTTACTTACAGAAACTGCACGTGAGGCAGTTTGAAGATCTTTGGTGGAATCACACTAATCCTATTTCTGTTCAGCTTCACCACCATCAGTGAGCTAGATAAGTTATCGAGGCAACCTGCTTCTAGAGTAGTTATCCTGTTGTTACTCAGATTCCTAGGAAAGGAAGAGGGAAAGAGGCCTTTCAGAACATGGAATTTTAAGAACACAATGGCACAAACACCTCAGACACAACAGATCACTTGTACTCACAGGTACTTCAGTTGCATCCGTGGAAAAGAAGAGGCTTTAATTTCTGAGATAAGATTAGAACTAAGATCTAGATTTTCCAGCGAAAGGTAAACCTGGAGTTGCTCAGCATTTATTTCTGGGATGGTATTGTGCACCCTGAAAAAAACCAGCAGGAAATACGATTATCAGAACACGCCACCCCTTCCACTTGCTGAAAAGAGTTACAGGATCCTGTGAATCAACATCAGGGAGCCTCCTGGGTGGGACATGCACCACGTGCTTCCAAAAGTGTGAATTCCTACAGCAATACTGCAAATCCAAGAGCTATTTGCCACCTTGGCACGTGAATAGATTCAAATTCTGAGGCCTGTAGCTGGGCTGCTCCTTGTGGGAACTGTCATTCCCACACTGAATCCCTCCCCTTCAAAGCTGCCTGCCTTGGCTGACTGCATTTTATTGGTAATTTAGGGTGACTTGATTGTCTAAGTGATTTGTATTTCTTTAAAGAGCGCTCACATATTCCCTAAAGCCCTGTAGATGAGCAGTATTTCAAGACAAAAGATGTTTTCCTACAGTTTGATGGCAGAACTCTAACATGATTCTCCCATTTGTTAAACAAGGAAAAGGCAGAGGAGCTGTTTACTTACAGTGAGAGGAGAGTTATATTGGAAGTTGTTTCTCCAAAATATGGAATTTCACTCAGCTCATTGTAATTCATTTTCCTTAAAAAGAGGAAAAAAAATTACTGGCACTTCAAAGGGAAGAAAAACCCTTCTGTACACAGCAGAAATAATTCATATCACAATGCATTTAATGAGTTTATTATATTAATAATACTTCATAGTTGATTAAAAGAGCCCTAAAACCTTAAATACTACCAATTTGAACAATTTAACAGTAAAACATGCTAATTTTTCCCATTTGCATGGATACTATCACTTCTCTTTCATTTAAAATCAGCTGTAGCCAAAACAAACATGTCTCACTTCTCTTTAAAAACATTGGTCTCTTAATCTTTTATGAAAAAGCAGCAGTTTTATACATAAAATGTGCTGCCAACACAGAACATCCATTTTTAATTAACTTGTACTGAATTTTTCTGCAAGTCAGACCACGTATCCCTACATGCAATGAAATGTTCTAATTACAATTAGGCAGGATATCTTTGGATTTTATCCTCCTAAAAACCAACTTACACTTCTTGCAGCGTATGAACAGACAAATCGATGCTCCAGTTGGCTGACAATAAATGATTATGACTTAAATCCCTAGAGAACAGAGAGAAAAGTTATTTAGCTCCTGGGATAAGATAAATTTAAAAAAAATAAAAGACCAAACCATGTCTGCTTTGTGCAACCTCCCACAAAACATACTTATTACAGTTAGTTTTAAGCTTATCAGGCAGGCAGCAGTGATGCTGACACAGGAGACAAAAATCAGCCTTTACAACCAAAACTACCACAGCCCTATTAAAAAGAATATTGAAATATAATTGAGAATATTTAAAACTATTCCCATTGACCCCCAGGTTGGGGCAGCCACAGCACCCACACACTCCTCTGTCCCTGCAATAGCTTTGAGCCTGTGCTTGACTCCCAACACTCCAAGGGCCAAATTAATACACAAAGAAAACTGAAACTCTGTTTCTCTAAGGCTTTTAGGAAGAATATAATACAATATTTCAGTTGGAGGTGATCTACAACAATCCTCTAGTCCAGCTGCCTGACCACTTGAGGGCTGACCAAAAGTTAAAGCAAATTATTCAGGATACTGTCCAAATGCCTCCTAAACACTGACAGCCATGGGGCCTGGGTGATGGGGACCTCCTAACAGGGCCTACTGTCTAATTACCAAGTCAGAAATAGAGATTTTAATATAGAAAGCCCAGAAAAGTGGTTTTCTAGTATTAGTCAAATTTAGGCTACAACAAAGTTCTCATTGCAGTAAGGCCTCTTTCAGGGGGTATAACTCATATTCAAACCAGTTCTGACATTACTTATATTTAGTTTCTGTTGCTGATGCTTTTCTTTATCAAACAGACCAACTGATCACTAAATACACTGGCTGATTTTCTATGTTTAGAGCTCATTCAATCACACAGCTAAGATTCCTGTTATGCTGCAGCCCCAGATGCAACAGAAAAGCCAAAATGGAAGAATCCACCATCATTTTAGCAGCCCTTGCTCTGCAACTGGGAGGCCCATGCTGTGCAAGACACAGAACAAACAAGGACAATTTGTATTTCAGAGATTCATCTGGTATTGCATATAACATCTAAACATTCATTTTGAACTGAAGTGGTTTTCATCTCCTGAGTAAATAAAACAGAACACACCCCCCAAAGTGATTAAGGGTGGTGGAGAATGCCCTTAATGGAGCCCAGCTGAGCTGGGGCCCTGTGCTGGTACAGGTGTCAGTGCAGGGGGTCATCTGAGCTCACCCAAAAAACCTACTGTGAATGGAACTTGCTGAACTAATTAAGTGATACCTAATCTACTTTTATTCAGGGTCTCTCTAGTTACCAGGATACATAAACACACTTAGCACCACAGTGACCACCAGCATCGTGCTTCCCTCTCCCCCCTTCACACAACCACCCTTCAAACAGGGCTGGAACTCCTTGTTCTAAAGAATCTAATGTTAAGATGCAGACATATAAAAAAATATTTCCTAACTCCTAGACTTCCTTACCCTTTTCATCACCTGCCAAGTACTTCACAAAACATACATCTTCACAGGAAAAGTGAAGTTACAGATGCCTGAACGCTTCCATCATGAAAATAAGTTCCAAAAGTGCTCTCCTGGCCTTATTAAAAACAAAAACCTAAAAGAAAACCAACCCCTCACACAATGGAAGCTTCGCCTGCAAGTACTTTGAAAGAGTTAGGAAGAAGAACTTTTACTCCCCAAAGCCAGGTGAAGGGATATCACAGAACTAAGAGAGGAGCATATCAGGGACTAAATCATGTGAGAAAAAATAGGCTTTGATTAATTTTAAACAGCTGGTAAGCATTACAGCTCGTTCAGATTGAGAACTGCCAGAGCAGTCCTAGCGAAGAGAAAACGTCACCGACACTTCATGTGCCAAAATCCTGAAAGCCACAACAGAGACAGGCACAGAATGGATGGAGAGCAGCCCTGGGGAGAAGGACTTGGGGGTGTGGGGGGATGAGAAGCTCAACATGACCAGGGAATGTGTGTCTGCAGCCCAGATCAGACATGTACTGGATCCCACAGCGTGGGCAGCAGGGCAGGGGGGATTCTGCCCCACTCAGGTGAGACCCCACCTGAAGATCTGGGGTCCCCTCCAGCTCTGGGTCCAACATCAGAAGGATGTGGAGCTGTTGGAGTGAGCCCAGAGGAGGTCACAGAGCTGTCCCAAGGGCTGGAGCCCCTCTGCTCTGGAGCCAGGCTGGGAGAGCTGGGGGTGTTCACCTGGAGAAGAGAAGGCTCCA
>JAWWMP010000077.1:6310517-6325195 GCA_035047865.1 Dendrocincla tyrannina | reverse complement strand
TGGGATGGCATGGGGAATGCTCCAGCAGCACACAGCTGAGTCGAGAATCCCTGCTTTTCAAGGGTGGTGCTGGTCCAGCTCAGAGACAACAGAATCAACCCACAGTGAAAGTGGGTCTGTGAGCAAAAAATGTAATATTTATCCCAGCATGGAAACCTAATATTTTGAAAAACTGAACTGTTATTTTATAACCTTTAAGCCATATTTAAACTAAATGGAAATCAATCTCTTAAAAAACCTGACTTTATACGCATTTCCATTTTCACTGTCAGACCAGATCAAAGGATTTCCAGGGGAATTTATTTGAGGAACGTTTTTGGGACACACACCTGTGACGTTGTTTTATTTGGGGCACTCAGACTATGGAGCCAGCCACAACTCTCCCAGTGTTATTTCCAGCGATGGGATTGGAACCACCCTGTGGTGGAAAACTGCTGCATCCAGGCAGAAAGAGGCTGTGAGCTCTGCAGCATCTCTGGGTGCCCAGTTCGGGGGGAGATGCCATGACAAAATCTCTGCAAAGCCACCTCCTCCTGGTCCCTTGCTGCTGGCAGGTGCTGCTCAGGGGACACAGGGATGAGGCTCAGGAGCTGCAGCCCTGTGAGCTCCAGGCCTTGTGCTGCCAGCCCTGTGCCCCAGAGCCGTGTCCTGCCCAGCACCTCCCGGCACCGCGGCGGCAGCAGCCCCGGGAGCCGGCGTGGGATCCAAAGAGCACACCGACGTCAGAGCCAGAGCAAAGTCTGGCAGGACACGCAGAGGTGTGAAAGGCAAAGTGCTGTCACATGTGCCCCATGCACGTGACTGCGGGCGCAGGATGTCACCCACAGGGCTCTGCTCTGGTGACACGCGTGGGCACAGGGGGAGAGCGGGGCCACGATGGGGATGTCTCCCAGAACACAGGCACAGGAACAGGGAGAAGCAGCCCATCCTGTGGTCCATCAGGTACCTGGGACACGCTGCGTGGTGTGTCCCGAGACCATCCTGGTCCCCTGGGATGACCGTGGTGGGGCGTGGGGCCGAGTGGGTTCGTGTGAGGGTGCCCGTTTGCCCCAGCCAGGGCATCGCCTTTCATGGGGCTTTGTCCACACCATCACTAATAATATCAAGGTGTTCTGCCAAGTTCCTTCCAGCAAACCTATGACTTCATTCAAAGTGACAGGGGACCTGATTTATTATACTAACGAGCCGGCGATAAATAAACATGACCTGAGAGAATCCCAAACCCACAATTCCATTCTTGTTCGGCTCCTTGGGGGAGATGAAAGGTTTCCTACAATTTCCCAGTGCTACCCAGAATCTCCCCTACTTGATCTGCCAAAGCTTTCTCCTGCTGTCGAGCCTGGCATTTGATTGAATTGACAGAAGCAGCTTATTAATTGTACTAATGAGGGGCTCAGCAATATGGAGCAGTGGAGAGAGTCCAGTGTGGCTAATAAAACGCTCAAAGCTGAGCAGAGCATAAGGTCACCCTGTTGCCAGGCTACTGACTAAGCTGCCTGGAAAACCGAATATGTGAACCAGTAGGTGACTCTGGGAAAAATATTGCTCCAGAACTCACATAATTAATAGGACAGTGATGCTTTATTTTCTTAGGGAGAATACAGAGCAGGGAGGTGTCGCAGCTGAGCGGCTGGGGAGGCTGAGGGATGTGCTGGGGTTGGGATTAGGGGCTCTCCTCCTCTCCTGCTCTTTTCCCAGCAGTTCCCTTGGAGCAGGAGCTGCCATTTGCTCGCTGGGCCCTGACACGCAGGATCCCAGAGCTTGAGGAAGGTGTCCACAAGGGAGGGATTGATTCAGTGTGGCCTGGAGGGAGGTTTGGGATATCTGGTAACAATAAGGGAACTGCCCCGTGTTTGACCTGAGCTAGTTGCCCAAATACCACCGCAGGGAGAGATAAACAAGGCTGATTAGAGCTAACAGTAAGTGTAAATTTGGCAAGGGGATGTTCTCGGGATCTCTGATCTCCTGAGACAGTAATTCCCGCTGGGAGTTTACCACACAGCCCCCAAGGGTTTATAGCAATAAACAGGAATATTTTTGCTCCACTAGGAAGGAAAAAGGAATAGAAAAGTACAAATACTGATCTTAATCTCAACCGGTTTTGGAGCCCCCATTCAAGTTCTCCAAATTGCACCTCACCAGGGGAGCTCATTCTCATACCAGCCCGTTATCTGAGCAAAGCCTGGAGCACGAGCCTCTGCCTAAAGCAAACACTGGCAAAAGGTCATTAATCTTTCAGGCTCGTGTGGGACTTGCAGCACTGGGGGCTCCCACGTGCCCCCCTTGCCCAAGCCTGCCAGGATGGCTGGGCTATGAGCTGCCAGCTCTGTGCTCGGTGTCAGTGGGGTCCCTGCACAGGGAGGGATCTCCAGGGCTCTGGACCACCCCTCCAGCACTGCTGCAGGGCGCCTTGTGCTGGGCACTGCTGCCCTTCCCACTCCATCGCCAGGAGCAGCCCTTCAATTTGCAGTCAGGTGGGTTGGGATTGCTTTGGGCAGAGAGGTGTTGATGTGGCTGCTGTGGCCACTGCTGAGCCACAGGAAAGACACTCTGGCAGCTCAGTGGAAATGTCCCTTGCAAAACGCACCACATTGATGTCAGGGGAATGAGGCAACGTGACAGAAATGGCTTTGCCTACAGATGGGATCACAGAGGATTTACCCATCTAAACAGAGAGGCCCATGGGGCACCAGGGGAGCGCCAGAGTCCCCCTGACTGCTGTGGGTGTCCTTGGCTGTGTGGGACCAAATCCTGGCCCTGTTTCTGGCCAGGGACTGGTGCTGGTCGCTGTCACCCTGTGCTGGGACGAGCCAGCTGCTCTTCAGTGGTGGGATTGCCAGGGCAGGCAAGAGCAGAGGGTGCCCCAGCCCCGTGTCCCTGAGATGCTGGTGGCACATGTCCTGAGCAGAAGGGCAGGCAGGAGGCAGGGAGGAAGGGCAGCCTCTCTCCATGCCGTGCTTCACCCCCGGGGCTGCTGAACAATGGCAGGGAAGGCGGCAGGGAGCTGGGAAATGCAGGGGGAATGAGAGGACATGCTCTGGTCCCCTGTGCCCTGCCCCAGCCAGAGCCCGGCAGGATCCCTGCTGCTGGCACTCGCCTCTGTCCAGAGTCACATCCCTGCCCCACAGCTCCCTGCCCTCCCAGGCAGCTGCCTGGCCCTTCCCTCCCAAAGCCTTTGTTTCCCTTCTCTGGACACCAATGGGTCTGAGGCTCAGGTTTCCAAGGTGGAAAAGCTATTTCTTCCCCTGCAAAATTGCCCCTGTTTTGTTTTGTTTCCTGACTCTGCTCTCACAGCCTTAGGAGCCGGGGCTGCTGCCCGCCCCGGGCAGGTCACAGGCACTGTGGTGGCTCCTGCTGGCACCCAGGGCCACCCTGGAGAGTGTGAGCCCCTTGTGGGCTCTGCTGGATGCAGAGCCAGGTGCTTTTCCCAGGGAGCTGCCTGCACCCCTGGACTCAGCAATGCAAACTGGCCCAGCAAGGGCCATGGTCTCAGCTCTGCCTCAGGCGGGATTTGGGGGATTTTCAGGCAGACAGTGGTGCTACAACCCCACTGCTCATCCCAGGGATCCATGCCTGGGGTCACAGCCTCTGACACCTCGCTGAGGTCCGTGCAGCTTTAGGGATGTGCAGAGGTGCAGACTCTGATCCAGACAGGTTGATCCATGGATTCTGCCCCAGGAGTGGCAGCTTCAGCTCCATTCCCTCATAAGGGATGTGAAACAAAAGGTTCTCTGGTGTGAGGGCTCTGCCCGCTGTCCTGGGGGGTCTCTTGGGCAAAGCAGAGCACTCCACAGCATCCTGCCCTCACCCCCACTCTGAAGATACCAAGGTCCCCCCTCTGCAGGTTCCCTCTGCCTGGCTCCTCTCGCCAGCTTGAAATTCACTTGGGAAAAGGAATACTCAGGCTAACAAATAACAACCCTGGCGGGCGGCCAGCGATTCAGAGGCTCCAAAAATCCGAAGCTGAAATTTGCAGCTGGCCACACTCCCTGCCTGCCTGGCTTGGCAGCAGCATCAGTGTCTGAACACCTGCCAGGGCCAGGAGCGCCTGCAGCGGAGTGTGCTGGACCGGCTGCGGGGCACCGTGCGTGCCCTGGCACCGCTGCCAGGGCCACCAGGCACAGCCCTACCTGTGCCCTGGGCTTGATTCCTTCCCAAAGGCTGTGGGGAGCAGGTGCCAGGATGAGGAAAGGGCTCTGGAAATAAAAGCATTGGCAGACAGCAGTGGGAGGGTGGCAGGGCTCTGAGGGTACAAAACTCAACATCTCTGCATCCTGGGGACCCTCCTGGCCCCCTCCAGAAGCTGCTCAGTTGGGGTAGGTGCTGCCAGGGTGGGGAGGGAGCTGAGGCTGGCTGGGCAGGGAGGTCAGCACGGTGCTGGGGAGCCAACAGCTGGGAGAGAAAACACAGCAGAGCCTGGCGGAGAGTCGGGGCTCCCGCAGGGAAACACAAACTTCGATAATCTTGAATGACACCGAGGCACAGAAATGCGGGGGAGAGGAGGAGGAGAGGGGGAGGCTGCTGGAGGGGCAGGGCGCTGGGCTGCAGCCCCCTGGCCTCCCCAGGCCTGGGAAGGGGTGTCATGCGGGAGGGTAATTGGATCCTGGGATTTACTGAATGATACTGTGGATTATTTCACAGCCATCATGTCACAGGGTAATCTCGTTATGGCATTACACAGCCACGTGCAGGCGCAGCCCTGTTGTGCCCATGGCTGGTCACACATGAGGACCTGCCCGGGGTGTCCCTTTGCTGGGGCTTGGTCTGAGACCAGATGGCAGAGGAGGGGTCAGTCAGTCAAGGGTGGCTGGTGCCAGCTGGGACCACAGGAGGCTGGGACGTGGTGCCCAGGCTTTGAGGCAGGGCACTGAGCCCCTGGGTGCACGAGGAGCATTGGCAGGTGGCACTGTGGCCATTCCTGGTGGCACTGGGGCTGGGGTCTCACCCAGTGGGCAGAGGGAAGAGGTGGCTACACAGCCTGGAATGCAACACCAGTGGCTGAGCTGGTTTTGGCAGAACTCAGGCTCAGAGAAATTCTCCATCCTGGGAGACCTGAGCCCTGGGCAACCCAGGGGAGCATGGTCAGGGCATCCTGCGAGGCACAGGGGGCTGGTGGGGCTGGGATGCTGCAGGAGACCTGGGAGTGGGTCTGTGGCTGCTGCTGGCCCTGTGACAAACACCTCCTGTGAGCCCAGGCCACACACCTCCCCCTCCCTGCAGTTGGCTGCTTTTCCAAGGCAAAACAGAGGCGAAGCCCTCGGAGGCAATGAAAACACAGCTTGCTCCCGCCCCGAGGTGTGTAAGAATAGCAGATGAGCTGGGGCAGACAAACAACCACAACCCCGACCGCAGCTTCCTGCCACTGCCCCGGCCACATGGAGCTGATGGAGACTGTCCCCATGCTGGGGCATCCAGAGCCAAACGGGGGCTTGGGGTGATGCTGAGAGGGGAGGGTGGCTGGTGCAGGGGTGTGGGACCCCAGCCCACCAGGACTGGTGCCTGCATCCCCCAAGCCAAAGCGTGGTGGGAAACTCCATCATCATGCTCCTCTTCCTTCCTCTTACTTGGAATGGGAAAGTGAAGAAAAGGTATCATCAAGAGCTGCCACCACCCGAACCACAGCACTGGGCACGCAGTCTGTGTGTTCCCGGAGATTAATCATGTTTGGTGTTTGTGCCCTAATGAACTTCCACCCAGAAAATAAGTATTTGTACCCGGCAGAAACAGGTTTAATCAAAAACAAGCTTCTAGAGTGTTTTTCGGTTTGTTTGCGCCCAGCTGCAACATGGAAATCTGAAACACTGCAGATCAGCCAAATCTCCCACAGCAGCCTTCCAGCAGGTTAACTTTGAACTGGGATGATAACAAATTATCTGCTAAACACACAAGTGCAGGGAGCTCAATGCCACTGTGTCTGACTTGTCTTTAACTGCTCCTGCTCTAATTTTCTAATTTCCTCCGACTTTCTGTGTCACTCAATGCATTTTGTTCCTTTAAGCTTATAAACCAAGGAGAGGGTAGCAGCGCCTTTATCCCAAGATGAAGCATGACCTCCTGCTTTAAAACAAGGGCTGGCTTTATTTATGCCCAAGCAGGGCTTGGGGAATAACAGAAATGTTTGTTGTCCCACAAAAGACTGGCTTATCAGCTATTATTAGAGCAGGGATGGCAATTCGGAATGAGCAGCTTATTAGGCACAGTTAACCCTGTTCTCTGATTATGGAAGATCTGGGATTTGTTACTGGGGCTGTTGCAAGGATTTTCTGTGGAGGGTTTTTGGAGTCCCTGTGCCCATGTAGCAGTTTAGCCGTGGGTGGTTGTGCCGCCAGGGTGGGTCAAAAGTCAGCTCACAGGGCACCTGCCCACGTGAGGAAGCAGTTCTGGCTTGCACATAAGACTCATTACATTGCTTTATGCAGTTCCTCCTGCCTGTAGAGCTCAGCCACCTGAGTGTGTGCAAAACCAACACAAACAGCATGTGAACGAGGCAGGACTGAATTTGCCCTCGAGAGCTAGTTCTGATGGACACTTCACAGTGTTTACCCAAATCTTATCCGCTTTAGGGTGGACTTGGAAGGCAGGATTTGGGGTCTGTAAATGGGTTTTCTCTCCCAAAACAACCTTCTTACTGCTCACCATTATGGACAGCACTGTTTCAGAGAGAGGGAAGTAGGACCTGATCTAATGAGTGGCATCCCTGCCCATGGTCAGGTTGCAACAAAATGATCTCTAAGGTCCCTTCCAACCCAAATATTTCTCTGGCTCTGTGATGACGTGCATAGTGGGCAGAATGGGCAGAGCATCCTCACAGGATGGAGTGGGAGGCAGGTGCTGCTGAGTGGTGAATGGGGCAGTAAACAGGTCCCTGAAGGAGCAGCAGCAGCAGTTTCCCAGGGACAAGCCACCTGCATCCCACCCCGAGCCCTGCTGCCGGCAGGGCATGAAATCCCAGCCTCTGTGGCAGCAAAAGGCAAAGTCCCCAAAGCCTGTCCTGGGGCCAGGGCTGCCTCCAGCTGTCAGTGTACTCTGGTGGTGCCAGACTTAGGCCTGTGTTTGTGCAGGGAAGGCACCTGACCCACTTCAGAAGAAGCCGGCTCCAAACAAGCCTTTGGGATGGGCTCCAGCCAGTGCTTGGGGCCCCACTGGCAGCCACGGGCACTGCTCCCTGCTACCCAGTGAGGCGGTGAGGCTGGGCTGGGAACTGGGAGGGAGCAGGGTGTCCTCCCTGCCCACAACTGGGGAGCAAACCTGTGTCGGGGCATGGGGCGGCTGCGAGCTCCTCTCCGGGGATCTTTCCTCCAAACAAGCACAGTCGAACAAAGCCAGGGGGACAGAGGCTTTCCTGACATTGTCAGTCCTGGCTCTTTGGGAACGGAGCAAGTGGGGTTTTGGAACAGGCAGCACAAACATGTATTCACACATGCACACAATAGGTTGTGTGCTCACAGGGTGGGATGGGAGCGCATCGTGGCTGTCCTGCTGCCAGGCACTACCACTGAGGGGAAGATGGAAACAGCAGCCACGTTCAGCCACGGAGAAACTGTCTGCCTTCCTGTTCTCCATGGCACCTCCATGCAGCCTGATGGGCTGGGGGTGGGTGTTTAAACCCCTCCTGGCTCCTCTGCTCTCCCTCATGCCCTGTGATCTCAGAGCAGGGCAGTGCCCTGGGGCACCTCTCCCTGTGCAGAGCTGGGAATGTGGCCAGGGAAGTGATGTCTGCAGGGAAGGGACAGGCAGCTGCACTGTCTGGGGTGGTGTTGGCACAGCGTGCCACAGGTACTGCCTTTCTCTCCCTTCTCTTCACTGATAGGCTTCAAGGGGTTATTTTGGGGGAATATTCAGGTATTGAGCCCAGAGAGGGAGAGTAGGGCTGGATGGTCCCATGCTGCTGCCATCCCTTTGGGCAGGAGGGGTGGGGGCACCTGGGCAGGCATGCCAGGGCACAGACACACAGACTATTGTCCCCTCTGCCACCTCACAGCCCCATGAGCAGGGTCATATTCTCTCCACAGACACAAATGTGGCTCCAGAGGTGCTCCTGCTCAGATACCCAGGCTGAACCACCAGGAGCTCACACGAGGGCTCTGCATCCCCATTACTGGTGCAGGACAATGAGAGCACATCCCTGCCTCCTCCCTGCAGCTTCTGCTTTTCCTTCCTGACAGTGTCCCAGACATGGAGCATCCCAGGCTCTGTGGCACAGGGATCTGCACTGGTGCCTCCCTCCAGGATGGATGGGTGCTCAGCCTCAGGGGGTTGCACAAATCGCCTTGAGGTGACCCTCATGGCCTGCCCTATCAGTGGCTTCTTTCCCAAGTGCTTGCCAACTTGGCCACTGGCAGACAGAGCTCCCAGGTGGAGTGACAGGAGCAGGCTCCACGCTGTCCACGACCTGTGCGCTCAAGCCAGGAAATCCCAGCCCTCTGGTACTTGCCAGGCTCCAGTTTAAAAATACCTAAGGAAAATAATCCTCCAGACTCGGGAGGCCAAAGCAATTCTGGGCAGGTTTCAGGACAAATACTGGGGGTTGTGTTTTGTCTGTTCTCAGCAGGCACTTGGCTCGGTGCTTGCTGCCTCCCTGGGGACTCATAGGGCCGTGATGTCTCAGTGGCCATCCCTGGCCACATCTTGGTGGCCACCCAACATTGTGGCTTGGGAGGGGAGCACCTAGGCAAGACATCCTTTGTGTGCTGTGGGGTGTGAGTGCTCAGCCCCTTTTATCAGCAGGAGTGGCCGATGGTGACTGAGGCTGTAGCAGGTGATTCATGCCCAGGTCCATGGTACTTGCCCTGGCCAGTGCTCACCCTCTGTTTCAGCCTCCTCCTTCTGTGTGACTGGTGCAGCCCTGGTCTGTGGATCCCTGGACTCCACACATCCATGTCCTGAAGCACCAAATGGCTGTCCACAGGGATTGCCCCAAGCTGGGAGCACTGAGGGTGTTGGTCACCAGAGGCAGCAGCAATAGTGCTGTGGGCATTGCTGTGTGACTGTGTGGTGGGAGCAGTGCACATGGGCACTGAGAGGCACCTCCACAGGTGTCAGGGCCAGCTGGGCAATCCCCTTGACCCTCAGGTTACCTGCAGTCCTTTCCCTTCCTCCTCAGACCTCTCAGAGTGCCCCAAGCTCCTCCAAGATGATGCAGAACCCCAAATGTCAAGTACTACAGTGAGAAGCTGGGTTTTGTGCAACATCCCAAGTAAACAGCTGCTAGAGATGCTTCAAAGCAGGACCAGAGCTGGAGCACAGCCCGGATCTCCAGCTCATCCCCATGGTGATGCTACCCTGAGCTTCTTGAGGGTGCCACCCTCTCAGAAGCAGCCCAGTCACCAAACCCATCAGCAGTGGAAATTGATCCTAAAGATGTGTAGTCCTGTGGAGAGGGAGAGGTGCTGCAGCCTGTTTGGAGATCAAGAGACGTGGTCAGGAATGCCACTAGGCTCTGACAGCCAGGGATCACACAAGGCAGGCTGAAACCAGGAGGAAACAGGCGCTCTGGGCAGATATACAAGGGAGAGTGAAATGCAGGTGAGGCAGTGTTATCGACATTTGAAGTTATTTGGTGCAGGATATGGTTAAATTATTTGCAGAGCCCCCACCTTTTCCTCCCCACCCCAAGAACAGGAATAGAGTCATTAAAACAGCATGTTCTGGGACAGCAGTGATCCCATGGGAGAGCTGGACACAGTGAGAGGTACACCCCCTCCTTTGGCCTCACCCGGTCCCCCTGCCTCTTGCCTCAGGGGTCCCCAGCTCTGCCAGAAAGCTTTGGGAGAAAGATGACCCCAGCATCTGGTGTATGTAGCAGAACAGGCTCTCACGCTGGTCAGACTGGTTTGGGTGACCCCAGCTCCAAGAGGACACTAGTGTGGCTGGGATGCAGATGGGTATTCATCCACCAGCATCACCTCTATGCCCCCTCCAGCACATGGTGATGCCCTGTTCCTGTGGGCTGTTGTTCCCTGGGGTGAGATTCGTCCCCCAAGCAGAGGAGTGAGCCCTTCGTGTCAGAGGAGGCACCAACCCCTTCCCCACTAGCTACAGACCCTACAGGATGAGTTGCCTGCTTGAGTGGAGGACAGGCACTGCCAAGACGTGCTTGTCAGGCAGCCAGCAGTAGGGAAATGAGGAAGGAGAGCACAGAAAGAACGAGTCACCACGTTGGGAACATATGGGATGGCAATCTGTAGAGAAGGATGGCAGCCCCCACACTCCTCGAAGACGAGCAGGGACCCTCATGAGTGAGTCCTCACAGAGTGTTGAATTAGCATTGGAAAGGACATCAAACAGCATCACTTTCCTCTGGCTCCAGGGATGGAGAGGGAGGAGGAACAGAGACACTACTTCTTGTGCCAGATAAGCTCCTTGACAAAGGTGATGTGCTGGTGGCAGGCTGCAGCTTGAGGGGTTCATGGAATGGAGCCAGAGCGATCTCACCCCAGAGAAGGAGGAAAAGGCACAGTGCAAGGGACAAGGGAGGACCACAGCAATGTGTGACATCACTTAGCATTTGCCATGTGGTCTCCATGTGTCAAGGACCCCTCACCTCTAGACAAGCTCTCCAAGGACAGGATGCTTCTCCTGGCAGAGAAGAGCAAGCAGGGCAGCTGCTGGGATGTGCCTGGAGCCAGCACACGGCACAGCACAGCCTTCCCTTTCCTGGGCAGGATGCTGCAAAGCCAGGCCAAAGCAAATGCAGCAAGCAAAGCTCTCCACAGGGCACAGTCACCCTCTTCCCAACTGGAACAGTTTAACCAGATGACCTGCTGCCACATGCCTCTGACTGCCACCACCCCACGCCAGCCTCCCCACTTTCACTTCCCTTCCGTGAGGGCTCATGGGGAGGTGACAGTCCCCTTCAGCGAGGGCTACTGGGACAGGCTGTGCAAGATTGTCCTCTTTCTGCTGGCCTCACATCATCTCATGGCCTAAATCACTGTGTCAGGACTCACTGGCCACACTGTGCCGCTACAGCTGATTTTGACCAGGAATTATCTCCGCTGCCTCTGGGTAACTCATATTGGGCTCTTCATACTGGTAGATACAGGCCACAAGGATCCAAGGGACTTGGGAGCACTTTGGGGAGACACAACCTTGCTGAGGGATGGTCTGTGGTCCCCAGGGGACACGTGTGTGAGCCCAGACAGGTGAGAAGCAGCGTTGACCTCAATGAGCATAAAAGTGACCACAATCACAAAAGTTTTCTATGGCATTAGTGGCCATTTTGAGCATCTTGGCAGGCAGATTATTTTCTAAACAATGACAGAGGCTGTTACACTGACACACCCCTGAACAATGTCGTGCCTACATCGTCCAGCAGAAGAGAACCTGTGTGTTCCCTGAGGACAGCACTCCGACGCCTTCTCTTCCCCAGCCATTGTCAAGGGGTTGCTATGATGGGTAAACTCAGAGCGTGGAAGCTCAGCTGGAGTGAAATGTGAATCCAAAAGTTCAGAAAACCTTTTCCCAAAGCCTCGTCAGGAAACTAGGATGGATATCTCAATAGAACAGATTTTCCCAAGAGATTTCCAATAATTCCTGGATTTGGACTCACTTCTCTTATCAAGCAGGACATGTGTGTACATGACAGATGAGGGCTAGACTTTTACACCTGCTAGAGACATTAATTCCAAGAGAAATCAGAGCTAGTGATTATGTTTTGAGATTACTAGAGGTCCTTAGTATTTACAACAGAGCACAGAAAACCTGAACTCGAATTGCTCTGCCGAGGCCTCTCTTGCACTCTGGGATTGAAACGACTGGGCTGTCCCGGATGTTGAACTTGATTAGTGTCCACAGCAAATGCAGTCAGAAGCAGGACTGCAAGGCTGCTTAGCGTTGCTTTTCAAGGACAGCTTTGTTGCCCAATATCCTGAAACAATATCCTGTTTTCCTCACAAGAAAAAGATTCCTAATGGGATTAATATTAAATCCGTCTTTTAAAGGGGAAAAAACTGCAGCAGCACAGAGCAGGAAGGACTCCTTTCCACTTTCTATAAGACAGAGAAGCAGGAGCAGCAGGAACAGGAGCAGCAATGCTTTCCCGTGGCTTCTCACTCCCCACCCAGCCCATCACTGCTTTGGCAGCTTCCTGCTCACCTGAGCTCTGCCATCCCTGGCCCCTCGTTTGGTGCATTGCCCTAAAACCCAGACGTGCCTGGGGCACTGGGCATCAGTGCCAGGGGAAGGACACGCTCTCTGCCTTCATTCATACCAGTCTCCTCAAAGGAAACTGGAAGCCCATGTCCCGGCTGGGATCCCCTGCAGCACTTCCCACCGCCTGGCCCCAGCAGAGCAGAGCGCTTGAGCCTAGATAGGATCTTAAAGAACAGCAGAGCCAAGTGGCACTTTGAGTTTCATCCAAAATTGCCCCTTTGAATTATTATTTATCTTGTTCTCTACGCAAAACAAAGCGCAGGCCTCTCCCTGCTCAGTCACACAGAAACAGAGGGATCAAGGGAAGATCCCACCCACCCACCCACTCGTGCTTGGGGTTATGGTGTCTCTCCTCAGAAGTGGGTGAAGGAGTTGGTTGCAGTCCCTGGTGTTTTATCGAGCACACCTGGTGCACTCAGTGCCTCGACATGCTCGGAGCACACCCGTGACGGCTGCGATGGAGGAGCAGCGGTTCCTTTGATATGGAAGCACTCACATCTCCCCAAAGCGGCTCCGTCTCCATCTGTGGATCTGTGGAGTGTCACTGCTTATCCTCTTCTTTCCCCTCCTCGGCTCCCAGCTGAACTACACCACTACACCATGCTCCTCTCAGCTCTAAAACAAATTAGAACATTAGGCTTGCGACCCAGAAGACAATTAGCGTCATTAGGCTGCGGGAGGGAGCAGCTGGAGAAAAACATCCCCAGGTAACAGTCCCTTTGTGCAGGATTTGGGGAGTGAAGAACACTGGCTGCTAAGGGCTGGTTTGCATCCAGAGGGTGAGGAATTCTGCTTGGGATGGGCACACACTTCCAGCAAGAACCTCTTCTGCACACTGAGAGGTTGGGCATGCAGAGCCCAGGCCTGTTTTAATCCCACAAAGCCAAATTTTGAAGGGAATGACTCTAGGACATCCAGCTTGTCCACATCCTGGGGTACATGACAGCTTGGCACTGGCTGAAATGATTGTGATCCATCAGGAACGTCCTTCCCCAGCAGCACATCCTTGCTTTCATGGGAGTGGTTAACTTGCTGTCAGGCGAAGGATTTTAATTTTAATGGATTAAGTGATGATGGGTTTGAATACAGATACTCTGCAGTGTTCTGCACCCCGAGTGGGGGTCCAGGGCCCCTCCGAAACAGTGCCAGGAACCCCCCAGAGCAGGGCCAGGCACCCCAGAATTGGGGCAGGAGTCCCAAGAATGGAGCCAGCACTGCTGAGAGTGGGATCAGATACTACCAGGAATGGGGCCAGAATTCAAGGAGCAGGGACAGGACCCCCCAGGAGCAGTGCCATGACCCCAAACACAGGGCCAAGACCCCCTATAGTGGGGCCAGGACCCCTGAAGGTGAGGCCAGGACTCAAGGAGTGGGGGCAGGACCCCCTGGAATGGGGCTGGGACTCAAAGGCAGGGGACAGGGCCTCTGTAAACAGGCCAGGACCCCTTGGGAGCAGGGCCAGAACCCCAAAAGCAGAGCCAAGGCCCCCTGTAGTGGGGACAGGACCTCTGTGAACAGGGCCAGGATGCCCAGGAGCAGGGCCAGGATCCCCTGTAGTGGGGCCAGAAACCCCCAGGAGCAGGGTTGGGATCCCAAAAGCAGGGCCAAGACCCCCTGTAGTGGGGTCAGGACTCAAAGAATGGGGTCAGAACCCCTGGAACTGGAGCCAGGACCCCCAGGAGTGGGGCCAGGACCCTCAGGATTGGGGCCAGAACCCCTGGAATTGGAGCCAGGACCCCCTGGAATTGGAGCCAGGACCCTTTGTAGTGGGGCCAGGACCCCTGGAACTGCAGACAGAATGCCCTGTAGTGTGGCCAGGACCCCTGGAAGTGCAGCCAGAGCCCCTGGAATTGGAGCCAGGACCCCTGAAATTGCAGCCAGGATGCTCTGTAGCAAGGCCAGAGCCCCTGGAATTGCAGCCAGGACCCCTGGAACAGGAGCCAGGACCCTCTGTAGTGGGGCCAGGACCCCCAGGAGTGGGGCCAGAACCCCTGGAATTGCAGCCTACACCCCTGGAATTGCAGCCTGCACCCCTGGAACTGCAGCCAGGACTCCTGGAACAGGAGCCAGGACCCTCTGTAGTGGGGCCAGGACCCCCTGAAATTGCAGCCAGAACTGCTGGTATTGGAGCCAGGACCCCTGGAATTGCAGCCAGGACCCCCAGGAGTGGGGCCAGAACCCCTGGAACTGGAGCCAGAACCCCTGGAATTGCAGTCAGAACCCCTGGAACTGCAGCCAGCACCCCCTGTAGTGAGGCCAGGACTCCCTGGAATTGAAACCAGGGCTCCCTGGAATTGTAGCCAGGACTCCCTGGCTCACACCCAGGCCCCCCAAGGCACGGAGGAGCCATCGGAGCAGGGGACCCAAGGCGACCCTCTCGGGGGGTGGCAGCCCCGCAGCTCGAGGGAAGCGCCGCCGGGCCTGTGCGAACCCGCGGTCCGTGTGTCGGTGTGTCCGTGTGTCGGTGTGTCTGTATGTCCGTGTGTCCGGGTGACCGTGTGTCGGTGTGTCCATGTGCCCGTGTG
>JAWWMP010000077.1:6273817-6305363 GCA_035047865.1 Dendrocincla tyrannina | reverse complement strand
AGGAGCAGGAGCTGGGGCTCTCTGCCTGTCCTGCTCCACAGGAGCAGGAGCTGGGGCTCTCTGCCTGTCCTGCTCCACAGGAGCAGGAGCTGGGGCTCTCTGCCTGTCCTGCTCCAGCTCCTGGGCCCTCTGAGCATGAGAAAGGCTTTGTGAGCTTACACTCACCAGCACCTCCTGCTGTGTATGCCCAGAGTAAGAAAGCCTTGAGCTGGAGGGATGTGCCAGCAGAGGTTTGTTGTGCCCAGGCACAGCCCCTGCGTGGGTGGGGGACGTCCCTCTTCCTCTGACCCCAAAAAGGAGTGGTGTGAGGCCACTTTCATAAAGGCTTTGCCCCAGAAATACTTTGTGGCATTTGCAGCGCTTTATAAATGTGAGCCTCTGTCTTTCTACGCTGGAGTCCTGCCAATCTGGGCTTTGAAAAGCGCAGCAATTTGCTGCATTATGTAACTAAAAAGTCTTGAAATCATCCTGTTCCAGGCCCCTTTGGAGAAGGGATAACAGCCCTTGTGCGTGGGACCCAGGAGATGGAAGGGCTTTAGTCTCCTGTGGGATCTGTTTCGCGGTGATACCGTCCTCGTTGCCTCCATTCCTGCTCTCACTATCACCGTGCAGAGGAGAGTGGCTGTAGGCTACCCATTCCTGTGGATTAGTCAGGACTTTTACAGGGAGCAGATGTGATACTTGCAGTCATTACTTGGTCTCATCAGTCTTAATTACTGCAAATATGGTTATTTTATTTCCTAATAGGGCAAACTGTAGCTGGCTGCCTAGCAGCTGTGAATTTGATTTCCAAACACATCTTACACATTGCAGCTCTTCCAAAACAAAACTGGAAGTGTCATAACTATGTTCTGAGTGGATTTTTTTTTCCTTTTTGCAAAGGGGAGGAGTCTTTCTAGTTAGGCTGCCTGCCTTCCATGTACTTTTTTTCCCCCTCACTCATTTGAAACTACTTCTGTGTGGGGGCAAGGAGGAAATTTGCAAGAAACCTTAATGTGGTTGAGATTGAGCTTTCTAAAACTAGTCTTTCTTAATAAGGATTTTTCAATGAGTCAGGGAAGAGTGTTGTGGCATGCAGAACTTGTGTAAACCCTCTGGCATTAGGCTTTGGGAATCTTACTTCATGGTCTCAAAACCTTGTTCAGCTGAAGGTTTTTCATTGAGCCTCAGCAATGCAAGAGAGATCATGTCTAACCTGCCAGAGGCCCTTTATTTTACAGAGAGATGCCACCTCAGCACCCACAGGAGGAGGAATGCTCCTTGCAGGGAAAGAACAAGTAGGTGAACCAAGCCACAGTCATTTCAGAGCAGTTGAGCTCTTCAGGAATGGTGGAAGAATTAAACCAGTGTATGTGTCTCAGGAGCAAAAGGGAAAAATCCCCAACACCTCATCAGCACCCCCCAGCCTTTGCCTTGGATGGCTTTTATTGCCTGTAGTTTTAATTAGTGCTCACAAGTAGATTGTGTTCCTTGCTGGGAGTTTTTATAGCCAGCACCTGGTAGTTTCAGCTTTTAAAAAATATTTTGGATAGATCAGTGTGGTTGGATGAGGCTTTAAGCTTTACTGAAGGCCATGAAAGCTCAAAGCAAGAGGTGGTGGAAACTCCAGTGTGCAGCTTGTGTGACGAGGGGATGTTCAGCAATTCCCAGGGCTCGTGGTGGGTGGGCTGTGCTGGTGTCCAAGAGGCATCTCAGGAGCTTGGATGCATCAGGAGCCTCTGGCACATCCCTCCCTGACTGCTGGTGTCAGGTGTGTTGGCCCTGGGGTCTGCCTGCAGCTGGACCCTGATGTGGGCTCATCCCAGTGTCAAACCATCCCTGCGAGTCCCGGAGAGGAAATCAGAGGAAAAGGTCCTGGCTCCTGGGCATAGTTCAGCTGTGGACGTGCCAGGGGCAGCGTCTTGTCAATGATTCCTTTGTTGGAGCGGCGGGTGGCTCGGAGCTGCTCGTGATGGTCATGTGTCACACTGGCCAGGATGCAGGCAAATACCCTGCCAGTGGGAAGGTGGTGTCTGGGTCGGGCTAAACCAGTCTTAGCGGCTTATGGAATCCAGCCTCTCGTGCTTTGCTTCCTCTCACCCCGTGTGGGTCCTCTGGGGCATCACCTGAGCACAGCCAGGTGTCAGGTGGCTCTGGCAAACCCGCTGCTGTATCAGGTAACTGCCTCCGGTGCCAGGTGGGAGCGGGGTCTCCCCGTGGCTCTGGGACACCCAGATCCTGGCCTTGGATGTGCACAGGAGTGACATGGAGCGAGCAGAAAGGCACCACAGTGCTGTGGTGCATGCGAGGGGGCACACCAGGTAGATGCTGGCATGTCAACAGCCGGGGATGAGATGGTAATCGCCGTGAGCCGGGGCGGATTCGCACTATAAATAGGAGGCTGCACCTCTCTGAGCCAGCACCACACTGCTTTGAAGCTATCGCTGTGCCAGGTGTGACGCTGGAACAGGCTCTCTTGCTCGAAGGTGGCTTGTTCCTTGAGTGCAGAACTGAGCAGCAGAGAACTGCAGGGCAAGGCATGGGCCCTGGTGAAGGAGCCCAGTGTGCCCTCCTTGGCTGGTGGCGCTTAATACGGGTGGGGTGTCTCTGGCTGTGGGGCTGGGGAGGGCTACGGTGCATCAGAAAGTGTCTTGCATCAGAAAGTGTCTTCTAAAATCCCTGGGGGCACGCAGGACTTGTGGGGTTGGTAGAGATTTCCTGTTGCTTTGCGTGTTGCTCCCCTTGTTTGTGAGCAGCTCCCCTGGTTGTGGTTCCTCCCTGGGATGGCTCGTGCTGCCTGGAGCAGCCTTGGTTTGGAGGAACTGTGGCTCCAGGGTGTGATCCAGCTGTGCAGCAGCTGCAGCGTGGGCCCGTTTATGAGCAGCCTGACCCTGCCAGCCTCTGGCTTACTCCCAGTCAGCCTCTCCCTGCTCGGCCTCTCCGAGGGGATTCCACACTTCAGCAAGACTGTGACACTTCCCTCTTTATTTTGTTTTGTAATCTCTTCTGGTTTTCAGCTTTTTGGGTGAATTGTTTTTTACACTTGGGTGCTTTGTGAAACCTGCGATAGCATTTTCAGTTGGGGAGGAGCGTTTGGATGCAGTTGGGTCAGGAGATGCCCTGCCAGGACCAAGTCCCCTGGGAACCAGGCTCTGCTGGGGCAGCTCTGTGTGGATCCACCTCCCCCTTTCTGGCAGCGTACAGGAGCCTTCCCTGCTCGCTGCTCAGGCTAAGTTTAGCTGCAGTCCCTGACCTTTAGGGGGCTGTGACACCTGACTGCTCTTTAGCAGAAATAGAGGTATTGTGGCTCATGTGTGGGGACTTAAGTCCCTCAGTGTGTCTGGATTCAATAACCTGAGTGTGCCGCTCCTGCTCCAGGTGCCCTGGGCTTCCTGAGATTTTGAGATGCTAAGGTTGCATTCCTGGAGATGTGGGGTTCTGCCCGTGCAGATGAGCCCATGGCTGCTGCTGTCCCAAACACTGCATGGCATTTCCACTGTAGGTCAGGGTGTCATATCTTAAATTTTTTCCTTACAAATACATACTAACCAGGGCTCTTAAAGGCCAGCTGCAATCCAAGCATGTGTTTTGGTGTGGCCAGTGTGCTGATGATCTTCAAGTGCTCCCATCCCTGGGATCAGCTCTCCTGGAGGTGGTGGGGACACTGGTGGTGTGCCAGCCCTTTGGTCAGGACTCAAACTGTGCAGTTCTTTTCCAGGAGGATGGATGCAGCTGGCTTGAGTTCAGCTGAGGCAACACTTTGTCCTTTGCAGATCTTTGAACCCCAACTGAGACATCACTAACTTGGTTCAAGATGCCACCAGCCGTCGGAGGCCCAGTGGGATACACCCCTCCTGAAGGAGGATGGGGATGGGCCGTGGTCGTCGGAGCCTTCATCTCCATTGGGTTTTCCTATGCCTTCCCCAAGTCCATCACCGTGTTCTTCAAAGAGATTGAGGTCATCTTCAATGCATCCAGCAGCAAAGTCTCCTGGATCTCCTCCATCATGCTGGCTGTTATGTATGCAGGAGGTAAGTGGCCTGGAGGCAGCAATACATCTGATTCTGTGTCACAGCACAGGATGCTGCTCTACTGCTGGGGCTGGTGATGCCCACCTGGCTGTAGTGAAACAACCAAAACTTTGCTGAAAGTTGGAATTCTCTCCTTATGTGAGAGCAAAACCTCCCTTAATGAGTTTTCTTGAAGGAGGTTGCTCTAAAAGTTCTACTTATTCCCCAGAATGCAAAAACCAGGTTAATCTGTCCTCCTCTGCAAAGCTGTAAGTAAAATCTTTCCGGGGAATTATGACTTGTGTAATTCTGCCCTTGTCCTTGTTACAGTGGGCTATGGACTCTGTCTGCTCCCAGCACCCTCTTGAAGGCCAGGGAGATGCTGTGCCACATGGGAGCCCCACTCCTGGGGCATTTTCTTTTAGATAAGGCATTGATTTTATTTTTTTAATTCAGTACACAGCAGGTCTATCTAGGGATCTGTCCCCATTTCTGGTCAGCTCAGCTGTGCCTCGTGTTGCCTTTTCCTCCTTGCTGGTGCCGAGCACTGTTGTGTGCATCTTGTGCTGTTTGAGGATGGCAGGGTGCACTGGCAGTATGGAGACATGAGCAGAATAAGGCAAGCCACTTAAACTAAAACATCTCCCCTCCCCTGTCCTTCAGAAACTGCCTTTTGGAGGCTTTTAATCCCCATGCTGCATGTTTGATGCTTGTCTTTCATGAGTGAGGAGCAGGCAGGGCGCTCCTGGGCTCCAGACCCTGGGGTCTTGTACCCGCCTGCAAACACGGCCTTGTGCTGGGCTGAAAGAAACTCTTACTGGGAGCATGCTGTTGTGGCCACTTCAGAGGCAAATGGGAGCTTGTCCTGCTGCCATCCCCAGCTGGCGAGGTGCCTGCAGCCTTGTTGCATTTGTGCATCCAAAGGAGCTGACGTCAGCTCCCGGCTGAGCACGAGGCTTTTCCTCTGGGGGGAACAGGCTCTGCTTTGTCCTCGCTCAGCCAGCGAAGAGACCAGCACATTTCCCTGCTCTGATGTTATAACAAGCTTGTAAACTGTGTAACTGCCTTAATGAGACCCAATCTGGGCCATTCCTCCTCTCCTCATAGCTCAGAGCTGGTTCCCTTGGGTGCCCTGAGGGCAGCACTGGCTGGAGCTGCCTGGCAGTGGGGGTAAGAGCTGCCTCCTCCAGCCCTGGGGTCATGTTTGTCTCCTTATCCCCTCTGTCCACACTGGCTTTCCTGCCCCCATTGATCTGTTGCCATTAAATTCCAAGAACTGCTGGAACCGCTTGCCCATAAGCTGGTGCCAGGGATGCTGAAAGCACCCCAGCCTTGCCTAAGTGCATTTTTTACACACAGAGGGTGGTTGGGCACTGGGAAGAGGCACCCCAGGGCAGTGGTCATGGCCCCAAGCCTGACAGAGCTCAAGGAGCTTTTGGGCAACACTCTGAGGCACAGGGTGGGATTTTTGGGGTCATGCTGTGCAGAGCCAGGAGTTGGACTTCAGTGATCCTTGTCGATCCTTTCCAATTCAGGATTTCCTGTGATTCATTCTCCAGCTGCTGGAGCACAGGAACATGCTGCTGCCCCACTTGTTCCTACCTGAACCCAGACCCTTTACAGGGTCTGAATTGCACTAGAGCAGTAGGGCACTTGGCACTGCCCAGCTGGGTGGTTTCCTGCTGGCTGCCCTTGGATCCTGCTGCTCCCAGCTGGACTCAGCAGAGGAAGGGTTGTGGGTGCCTTTAGACTCTGTCCAGGGTCATCACGTTTGCTGAGTTCAAGGTCCAGGTTTTGCAAAGTGCTGAGTTCTCTGCAGGGAAGCCTGTGGGAGTTGGGGTGATGTGGCACCTCCTGAGTGCTGCTCCTCCCCATCACGAGACCAGGGCCATGGCCCATTCCCAAGGCATTGGGTTAGAACTGCTGGTACCACACTAGATGGAGAAAGCAGGATGCTGTGGGCAGCCTCTGCAGCTCCAAAGCTTCTGTAACCTTCTCCAGGCTTTGTTTAAACTGGGCAAAAAGGTCAAGTAGCATCCGAGGATCCGTGAATAACATGTTGACAACCTCTCTGTCTGTTAATGGCAAAGCGGAGTCTGTTACTATTCAATGGATGTTCATTCAGTGTATTTAAATACATTTTAGTGTCTGTAGAGCATGCTTGGCAGTATCTAATCACTGTTTGCTTTGGATTAAAGCTCCTGATAGTGAAGCACTTAAAAGGGCAATTGGGTCCTGTTTGTCTTAGGGGTAGCAGTGAAAACAGAAGCACCCCTTCTCCTGGGGCAGTGCTGCTCCTCCTGTGAGCTTCACTTGTGCCCATAGAAGGTGTTCCCTCACAACTTTGTCTGGTCTTGGTAAGAAACCTCTGGTTGGATGGAGATGGGCAGTTTCCTTGCTACTGAAACCCCAGCCCATGGTGGGTAGGTGGCTGCAGGCAGGGCAGAGCCCACAGCATGGGGCAGGTGGCTTTACCCTGTCCCAAACCCCTCTCTCTGGGGGCAGCTGGTGCCTAAGCAGCTCCTGTTTCACCCCACAGAAGGCAACTTACTCAGAAGTCAAAGTTTTCTGTGCTCTAACCAATTCCTGCTCTCTTGTGATAGGTTTAGATTAGATGTTGGGGAAAAAAGTTTTCCCTGTGCACAGGTTGCCCAGAAAAGTTGTGGCTGCCCCATTCCTAGAAGTGTTTAAGGCCAGTTTGGACAGGGCTTGGAGCAACCTGGTCTAGTGGAGCGTGTCCCTGCCCATGGCAGGGAGTTGGAACAAGATGATCTTTAAGATCCCTTCCAACCCAAACCATTCTGTGATTCTGTTATCTCGAGCTGCCTCTGAACCTCCTGCCCTTCCCCTTGACCCCAATTCCCTCACTGGGTGAAGCATCACTGGGAGAAAGCTGGAAGCCTCTGGCAGCAGAGCTCCAGTGTAGTTGTGTGTTTGTGTCCTGTCTGTCACGCAAAAATAACTCATCTTGGGTGCGTTTCCTTTGTCCCCCAGGTCCTATCAGCAGCATCCTGGTGAACAAGTACGGCAGCCGGCCCATCGTGATCGTGGGCGGGTGCCTCTCGGGCTGTGGGCTGATTGCAGCCTCCTTCTGCAACACTGTGGAGGAGCTCTACTTCTGTGTTGGGGTCGTCGGGGGTAAGTGATGGCTCTGCCCCACGGGAGCAGCTTAGGGAATGTCTGTGAGCTTGTGTCAGTTCTGATCCCTGTCACTGCCTGGGTGCCTCCTCCCCAGCAGGCAGCAGGGGATGACTGCTGCTTGTGCAGTTGCGAATTTGGTGGTCAGGCATTGGGACAGACTGTCCAGGGCAGTGGTGGAATCTCCATCCCTGGAAGCATGTCAGTGGGGCACTGGGGACATGGCTTAATGGTAGACCTGGTGGTGCTGGGTTAACGGTTGGACTCAATGATCTTAAAAGGCTTTTCCAACTTTAATGATTCCAAGTTGGAAACAGAGCTGTGAAACCTCTACAACTGAAACTGTCCCACCAGCTCTTCTGTGGCTCAGTGGCTGAGTCCTGAGCCCCTCATTTCTCTTGCAGGCCTTGGACTCGCCTTCAACTTGAACCCAGCCTTAACCATGATCGGCAAGTACTTCTTCAAGAGGCGCCCACTGGCCAATGGGCTGGCCATGGCAGGAAGCCCTGTCTTCCTCTCCACCCTGGCGCCTGTCAACCAGATGTTCTTTGGCATATTTGGCTGGCGTGGCAGCTTCCTCATCCTTGGTGGCCTCCTGCTGAACTGCTGCGTGGCTGGATCCCTGATGAGGCCCATAGGTCCCAAGCCAGATCAGATCAAGAAAGAGGCCAGTAAGGAGGTGCAGCAGGAGGCTGGGAAGGCAAGGAAAAAGGATGATGGTGACACCAGCACAGACCTCATCGATGGGAAGGCCAAGAAAGAGAAGACCTCCTTCTTCCAGACAATCAACAAGTTCTTGGACCTGTCTCTGTTCACACACAGGGGCTTCCTGCTCTATCTGTCAGGCAATGTGATCATGTTCTTTGGACTGTTCGCTCCCTTGGTCTTCCTCAGCAATTATGCAAAGAGCAAGAAGATCCCTAATGAGTCTGCAGCCTTCCTGCTCTCCATCCTGGCCTTTGTGGACATGGTGGCCAGACCTTCCATGGGACTGGTGGCAAACACCAAATGGATCAGACCTCGTGTCCAGTATTTCTTCGCCATCTCTGTGATTTACAACGGGGTTTGCCACCTCTTGGCCCCCATGTCCACCAGCTATGCTGGCTTCTGCATTTATGCTGGATTCTTTGGCTTTGCCTTCGGCTGGCTGAGCTCAGTCCTGTTTGAGACCCTGATGGACCTGGTCGGAGCGCAGCGGTTCTCCAGCGCCGTTGGCCTGGTGACCATCGTGGAGTGCTGCCCTGTGCTTCTGGGACCCCCTATGCTAGGTAGGGTGTGCTGTGCCTGGGGAACTCACTTGAGGACATGGTTTAGTGGTGAACACTGTGATGGTGCTGGGCTGATGGTTGGACTTGATGATCTTAAAGGTCTGTTCCAACCTTAATGGTGCCATGACTCTGGCTGTCCTGCCTGGCCTTGCTGAGCAGAGGCAGATCCTCCTGAGCAATGGCACTGGGGCAGGGGTGAGGAGACCACCCCAGCATCTGAGGGATGGCTGAGGAGATGGGGGCAGAGCCCATGGGACAGGGTGGGGGAACAGAGGATAAAGGAATGCGGGACAGATCCTTACCTGAAGGTGATGGTGATGGGTTTGGGCTGCTCTTGGAAACATACCCACAGAGCTCCTCTGCCTCGTGGGGTTCTCACTAAGCTGACCCCTCTCTGTCCCCCAGGGAAGCTCAATGACATGTATGGTGACTACAAGTACACGTACTGGGCCTGCGGGGTCGTCCTCGTCATCGCCGGGATCTACCTCTTCATCGGGATGGGCATCAACTACCGCCTGGTGGCAAAGGAGCAGAAGGCGGAGAAGGCCAAGGAAGGGAAGGAGGAGGAGACCAACGTTGACGAGGCTGATAAGCAGAAAGAGGCGAACAACGACGTGACCTCCTCACCTCAGAAGAGCTCTGAGGAAGTCAAAGAGGAGGAGAGCCGCATGTGAGGGACTGGTCTCAATCCCGGAGTGTCTGGGAAGTGCTGCCGCCCTGGCAGGGCGGCCGGGGCACAGCTCTGCTGGCGCTGGGCAGCTGTGAGAAGTGTTTAAACCAGGTGTTCATTTTTAAATGGGCTCTGAATTGTCTTTCCATCTGTGTTCAACAAAGGTAACAGGCCTACACATGCAGTATCCTCGTGTGTCAGGGGACAGGGGGCGGGTTTTTTAGTCTTGGCTTTTTAACAGTAACATGAATGTACTAATATGTGCCTTACAGTCTCCATATCTAGTTGAATCTGGATGAGCCTTAACTCTAAACTGTGCTTTAGCTCTGTATTCTGCTGGGGGGGTGGGAGGGGGGTGTATGTGTGTGTTTCGGGGAGTTTTGTTGTTAAAAAGCCATAAAAAGCAGGATACTGGATTTGTTGGAGCACGATGGGCTTCAGGGCCAGCCCTGGATGAATACTGCTTCACACGCTTCTTACTGCAGGCCCTCTGCAGGGGGGGAGAGCTGGGCACGGGGCAAGGTGCTCCTCGACCCCCATGCCTGGTGCCTCCTGGCTCTGTAGGTGGTCTTTAGGTATGTTTTGAAAACACTTTAGCTACTGTAGTTCTTTAAAATCCCTGTGTTTGTAGCTGTTCTCTCATGGGATATTCAGGTTCAAGAAGGATGGCTGCGGTTCTTGCTGAGCAGCGTTACCCGGTCTGGGGCTGTGGCAGCCCTGGTGTGCCTGGGCCCTCCTTGGGCAGGACTGGGGTCTCCCCTGCCTCTCCACTCTGCCCTGATGGTGCCTCTTTTCAGCCCAGTGCTGGGTGATGTGAAATGGTGGGCTCAGGCTGGGGTGCTGGCATTGATCCTGCTGCAGGACTGTGCTGCTCTGCCCCTCCATGGGGTTTCCACACAGCATCCCACCCACATGAGTGTTTTGGGTTCCTGACCCTGGGCAGAGCGGTGGGGCACGTGGAGATGGTACATCCCTGAGACTTTCTGCTTTTGCTCTTTTACCTGTTAGAGAAACCTCTTTTACTTGCTTCTGTTCAACTGAGATCTTCTGGCGGTGGATGCCGAACCTCTCACATCTAGGACATGTAAGGGGGAGGAAAGAATTTGTATGTATTTATTTTTTATTTTTTAGTGTTGGAAAATATCTCAATGTACGTGGAGCAGGTAAATGGCTCTCAAGTTCTAGTACATGTTGATCAGAATTCATGTTAAGAGGCTGAGTTTTTTCAAATAAACTTGTTTTTTTTACAATTTACCCATCAAATGTTGAACTTCTTTCTTAGAATCACACTTCTGTGTGCCAGATGATGTAGATAGAGGGTCAGTTTTGGGGAGAGGTAAGTGGGGCTGTGGCAGGGCCTGGGTCTTCACCTGCTGCTCCAGCACTCTGTGGAAGTTGGACCCATCCTGAGAGGGTGAGATGCTCCTTTCCCACCTTCTCAGCTGCAGGAGGAGGCTTTCTGAAGGTTTAGAAAGCTGTGAAAAGCCTTGAGAACTCCCTTGATTTTTGAGGGGGTGGACACATACTTGAAAGCCTGTTTGAGTGAAGGACAGATGCTCTTGCTGTCTGTGCTGTCTCCCTCCAAGCTGAGCAGGACTGCAACTGTGTGGGGCGTGAAACCAAACAGGGTTAAGTGAAGGTGGTTCTTAGGCAGCTGTCCTGGGGTCCCTGAGTCCTGGCAGGGTCAGGCCCTGCACTGCAGCTGCTTTCCTTGTGCTCCCTTGGCTGTGAGGCCACTCTGCACCTAAATCTAAATTTGGTCTAAATCTCACAGAAAGCAGGCTGGGTTGGGATTTTCATACTGCAGAGTAACTTTATAAAGCCAATAGATTGTTTTGTACAAGAGGATGTTGTACAGTGCTGAGCTGTGATACTGTAAAGCCAAGTTAACTCTGTTTTCAGAGCTGGTGTGTCTGCTGGACTGCAGGGAAGGGGACATGTCACAGTAACCCACTCCTGAGGAGCTGCCACTGTTATCCCTGTTCTTGCAGGTACAGACAACAAGTGTGTGGTGTGGAGGGATCTCCCAGTAAGTAAAAGGAACATCTGGGTGGGGGCTGCAGGAGGAGCTGGGCTGTAGTTTTAGCTCCTCTGCCAGGTGTGTGGCTGTTGACACCAAGCACTGGTGATGCCTGGTGAGAGGAGCATCTGTCCTTGGCAGTGAGGGATGGTCTCAGCCCTGCTGTGCTGGTCCCCACCTCTCCTGGGCTGTGGTACCACTGCAGCTGACATGGGTGTTGCTGTAGCCAGTGCTGCTGGGAGAGGCTCACGCAGCCAGGGCAGGGAGCCAACCCTGCTTCTAAGGAAAAAAGTGTTTAAATAATTTCCTGCTGCTTGGACGTGGCTGGCCTGGAACACTTCAGTAGTAAATCCCAGTTGTTTTCTAAGGGTGGCCTCCATGCCCTGTCTGGAGCTGAGCACCAGCCCTGTCCTGGCTCTGGGACCTCCTGTGGGACTGCTCCTGGGATCCAACAGTGTGGAAGTGCAGGTGAAAGTGTGTGTGGGGTTGGGAGGAGAAACTCCTGCTCTGTATTAGGCTATAAACTATTAATTGCCCTGATTAGAGCAGAGCACAGTCCTCACAGTGCCTTGGCAGGGCTGGCACCACCCCAGGGCAAGGACTCTGCCCTGGGCCAGCCTCTCCCGCCAGGCAGGGGCTGCCCCTGTGCCTGTTCCTCCCGGCTCAGCTCGCAGGAGCGGCAGGACTATATTTAGCCACGTTATTTCTGTGAACAAAGGTATCTGCAGTGCTGAGAAATACAAGAGCTGGGCTCCCAGAGCCTCTCCAGATTGCCTTACCCGTAAAGCAGGAGCTAAAGTTAGGCACAGGGCTCAGTGAGTCAGGTGGGAGCCCTGGCTCTCCCCGTGGTGATGAGTGAGGGGGCAGTGGATGCTCAGAGCAGCCCTTGGTGGTGCTGCTTTGAGAGCCTGTGTCCCAGGGATGCCCTGCAGGCTCAACCCACGAGACTGCCTCACTGGAACAGACTGGGATCTGCTGGGGTGCTCCCTCTGTGAAGGGCCACGGGACACTCACGGGGCTGTGGGTTCTTCCCTGGGCCAGGAGGTGTGAGCAGGGGGAGCAGCTCCCCCTGTTCTCCCCCAGGTTTCCTCTTGGGGCCCGGCCACGCCGCCTTCCTTCCTCCGGGGCCAGCGAAATCAAATTCTCTTCATAGCGGGCAGAATTGAGGAAATACTTGGGAGCTAATTCCCGTGCAGTTTGTTTTCCCAAACATCAGAGGTCGCCGGCCAGAAATGCTCGGCAGCAGCTGGGGGGGTGTCTGGGGGCTCCCAGAGGAGCAGGCGGGTGCTCCAGCTGCTGAGGGCTGGCTGGTGCTGGGATCCAGGGCAAGGCAGGCAGAGCCCAGCTGCCCTCCTGCCTTCTTCCCCTCTCTTAGGGAATTTGGGGGCACCCTCTGGCTGGGTGTGGGCTGGGGAGCTGCTGTTGCCTCTTCCTTGGTGTTGGGGGACATGTTCCATCGCCTCCCCTGGGGTGCCCAAGTGCACCCCAAGCCTGTGGGGCCCTTGAGCCCATTTTCCCAGGTCTGTGGGGCAGGAAGGTCCTGCAGGGGTGCCCATGGTACTGTGAGAAGCCGGGCAGCCCCACAGCCCTACACACAGACACTCCTGGCCTCCTGGAACAGCCTAATCCTCCCCACAATGCAGCACAATCCCCTTCCTGCGGAGAGGGGAGCCCGGCCCCAGAGCTCATTCATGTGACAAGCATGAGGAGGGAATCTGGGTCCCTGCCCGCTCCACCCAGGGACTTTATTCAGTTTTTTCGGGAGATTTGGGTTCTGCTGAGTGTGCAGCTCCATCTGAGTGCTCGGGGCTGCTGCTCTGCAAACAAACACTGCTGTTCCCAGCCACAGCCCAGGCGCTGTGCTGGGAAGGGAGGGCAGTGCTGGGAAAGGCTCGTCTGTCCCACGGCTGGCACTGCCCAGCTGTGCCTGCCTGCCCTGGCTGGGACAGGGAGAATCACAGAGTCATGGAATGGTTTGGGCTGGAAGGGATCTTTAAAGCTCATCTCATTCCAGGCAGGGACATGCAGGAGGACTGTGTTGCTCCAGGCCCCATCCAACCTGGTCTTGGACACTTCCATGAAATGGCAGGGTGGCCAATACCACCCCTATGGAAGCTGCCACCTTCCTGCTGCAGGTGGGTATATGGGCATGAGCACAGCCCTGCAGTGCCCACCCTGACTCTCACAGAGGCATCACTCAACCCCCCTGCTTGCAGCTGACGAGCAGGAGGTACCCACAGGAGGAGCTCATGGTCCTCAGGGAAGCCTTCCTTCTCCTCTTCCTCCTCCTTGGGCTGCCTGTGGGGCAGGGCTGGGTCTGGGCTTGTGCCTGGCACAGGCAGAGCACACTTGTGCAAGGAGCACTCTGACTCAGCCCTGAATCAGGCTGGAAAACCCTGCCCAGGGCACGGCAGGGGGATGGATGGGCAGGAGAGGGCAGATGGACACGGTCATGGCTCAGCCTTTGCTGCCTGGGCTGGATTCTGTGGGGGAAACCAAAAGCCCCTTAAAGTAGGAGCATTACAGGAGACAGGAAATCAATGCTGCAGGATGATCATCAATTATTTTCAGTGCACATTATATTCTGTTAATGAGAGCCCTTTGCCACATCAGAGAGCAGTTCTGGGAGGGGGGGAGAAATGCCCCACTGCCAGGGAGCCATTCCAGAGGGGGATCAGAGATGTCCCAGGGAGCCATTCCAGAGGGGATCAGAGATGTCCCAGGGAGCCATTCCAGAGGGGTTCAGAGATGTCCCAGGGAGCCATTCCAGAGGGGTTCAGAGATACCCCAGGGAGCCATTCCAGAGGGTGATCACAGGTCTGGGGTGGCTCCACAGGGCACTTGGGCTGTGTTCACTGCAAACACAGCCAAGGACAAACTCTGCTGCACTTTGCCCGGGCTTTTCCCCTGGGTGGACCGGGACCTTTGCTCTGCTTCCTGCAGAGATTGTGGTGTCCCTGTGGTGCTCAGGTGCAGCCTTGGGGAGCAGCCCCATGGCCCGGGGTGTGTGGTGCTGCCTGGGCAGGGCTGGGATGCTGCCCCCACATGCCCATGGGGTGCTCGGGGTGGCTCTGGGCCAACGAGGCAAAGGAAGAGTTTGTGGGAAATGCTGTTTGGAGACGTGCACTGGGCAGGCAGGTCCTGTCTGAGCTGAGAGCTGGGGCTGTGTGTGGTGGGAAGAGGCTGCACTGGCCCAGGCACATCCTGAGCATCCTCACCAGCTACAGTGCTGGCAGAGGGGAGATGCCCACAGCTGCTGGGGCCAGTGCCTTGGCCAAATGCCCATCTGTGCCCACCCCCTGCCTGCCCTGCACCCATCCTGCACTCTGGAGACAGGAGGAGATGCTCACTGGGACAGGCACTGCTCTTTTCTCTCTTGTGGCCAGTGACAGATCTGGAGGGAAAGGCTGGAGCTGTGTCAGGGGAGGTTTAGGTTGGAAATCAGTAAAAGGTTCTTCCTCCAGAGGGTGGTGGGCACTGAACAGACTCCCCAGGGCAGTGGGCACAGCACCAAGCCTGATAGAACTCCAAGGGGCATTTGGACAATGCTCTCAGCGACATGGGATTTTGAGCTTGTCCTGTGCAGGGCCAGGAATGGGACTCGATGTCCCTTGAGGGTCCCTTCCAGCTCAGGATATTCTGTGATGATGTGATTTACCCCCCTGTAAATCAGCAGAGCCTCCTGGGGCTGCAGAGTGTCGCCTGCTCATTCCTCTTGCCTGTCAGCATCTCACCAGCAGCTTTTATTGCCGTGCTGCCCTGCGATGTTTTGCTGTGGCTTGATACGAATTTAATTATTACTATTAATCATGAGAAGGGGCTGTGACGGTGGCTTGTAGAGCCACGGCCAGGATTTACAGCCAGAGCAGGCGGTCGCTGGTAAAACTAGGGCTGGGGCAGAGCATCAGTGACCTGTGCTGGGGCAGCAGTTTCCAGGCAGGAGGATGCACAGTCATTCCAGAGCCGGATCCAACTCCATGAGCACCCTCTCGTGGCAACCACCCCGTCCATGGCCCCGCTCCCACAGCCCACGAGCATCCCTGGGGTGGGGATGGGCTGGATGCTGCGCCCCGGCAGCTCCCACAGTTTGGATGTCCCTGTTGGGGCTGATTCCCGGAGAAGGAGGTGGGAGCACGGTGCCCGAGGGTGTGGGGAGGCTGATGAATTTGGGGATGCAGTGGGAGCCAGGATGGGATTCTCCAGGGGCTGTGGGCAAGGCTGTGCTGAATTACCCCAGGCTCCTTTACCTGCGACTCCGGGCATGAAAAGTGGGAGTAATTGCACTGGGAAAAGACTAAAATTGAGTAAATCAAATCAGTATGATCCCGGCCACGATTAATAAAGTATAAATTAATTACGTACCCACAGAAAGAAAGATTGCTAATTAGCTTCTATGGAAAATTAGGGGGGAAAAGGCAGAAAATGAAACATGTTTAAAATTTAATTAGATGCCGCATGTTGTGCATAAGAATGAGACTGTTTTTGTGAATTTAATTGTTTGCAATTACAGATTAGCGTCTCGTTTCCATCTCCTCCCTGTCAGACTGGGAGCTGCATCCCTCTCCCAGCGGCCCTGGTCTCCCTGCATCCCTCCTCCAGCGGTCCTGGTCTCCCTGCATCCCTCTCCCAGTGGTCCTGGTCTCCCTGCATCCCTCTCCCAGCGGTCCTGGTCTCCCTGCATCCCTCTCCCAGCGGTCCTGGTCTCCCTGCATCCCTCTCCCAGCGGTCCTGGTCTCCCTGCATCCCTCTCCCAGTGGTCCTGGTCTCCCCGCATCCCTCCTCCAGCGGTCCTGGTCTCCCCGCATCCCTCCTCCAGCGGTCCTGGTCTCCCCGCATCCCTCCTCCAGTGGTCCTGGTCTCCCACCTCCCCACCACCCCATCCCCAGCCACTGGTATGGGGTGTCCAAGCCCAGGGGGGCTGAGTGGTGTCTCAGCTGAGAGCCTGAGTTGCTCCCATGTGCTGGTGCAGGTCCTGAGCTCCCTGCAGAGCTCCCCTTCCTTTGATGTCCATGTCAGGAGCACCCACGACCCTCAGACAATGCCAGGGTGAAGCTCAGCAGGCTTTGAACTGCACTAAAGCGTGTGAAAATGGAATCAATCCTGCAGTCAGATGACTCAGTAATGAAGAGTCAAGTCCCCCACTGCGGTGTGACACATCCCTGATATCTTCATTGCTTTTATCTGCACGGAGGGAGCAGATTTACCC
Organism: Dendrocincla tyrannina; assembly: GCA_035047865.1. Lineage (NCBI taxonomy): Eukaryota > Metazoa > Chordata > Aves > Passeriformes > Dendrocolaptidae > Dendrocincla > Dendrocincla tyrannina. The sequence goes on along the minus strand of JAWWMP010000077.1, from coordinate 6,289,072 downwards.
GGCTTTTCAAGCGAGACTGCAGCAAAGGGGCTGGTGATTATCCCCTCGCCAGAGTCATCCCGGAGGCTAATCCCTTGATCCACCCCAGCACGTCGGGGCAGAGGGGGAGCTGCTGTCGGAGAATTCGGTCCTGCGCTGTCAGTGGGCGCTGTGGAGCATCCTCAGCATCCCCAACTCTGCCTGGCACCGAAGTGCAGCCCCTGGGCAGCCCCAGGGACACCCGGTGGGCTTTGGAACTGTTTTCAGTGGGAGTGTGGCCTGAGAGGACAGTGGGGCTCTGCAGGACATCACAGCTGGTCATGGGGCTTCAGGCTGGGGCAGAGAGCAGTGAGGGACTAATGCATTAGTACCATTCTAAACTCAAACACTTGCTCTCACCCAGAACAACTCCTGCTTGGGCAGCCCCAAGTTAGGCAAGGGCTGAGGAGCCAGGCAGGGCACCACATCCTGGTGCAAATCCTGGCTGGCACTGGAGCACTCCCATTGTTCTGCGAATTTCAAGGGGAAAAAGGAGCCAGAGGCACCTCTGGCCTCAGTCCCAGCCTCCAGCAAAGGTGCTCAGGCAGGCCCAGCTCTGCACCCACCCACGATGTGCAGTCACATTTACAGGCATCATCCCCCTCAGTGTGTCCTCACCAAACGTGCAGCTCCGAACAGCCCGTGCTGTCCAGATCTCACGCAGGAGCTGAGGCAACAGCTGAGCGTGTCTCTAAAATAATTTAGGAGCTTCTGTGCCAAGGTTCTTCCTGCATACAGGGAAGGAGCAGTAAGAGGGGGTGAGTTGGTGCCAGCCCATGTGGTTGGCATTGGTGCCTTGGGGGGAACAGGGTCCCTGTTGGCACTGCCCGACTCCCAGGGCAGCCAGAGCTGCTGGGCTTCACCACCAGGATGAGGTGCAGAGCCAGGGATTCTTTTCCCAGCCCTCAGGCTTGGAGCTTTTGCCTAGGAAGGAGCAGTGCTGCCTTTAAACCCTTCTCTGTGGCACTGTGGGGTCTGTGCTGGGCACCACGACACCACCCTGCCCTGGCAGGTGGCACATACTGGAGTGGCTCTGTCACATCTTGTGTCAAAATGGGTGAAGTCTCCCATTAGTCGAAGCCATAGTTTCGACCTGTCCTAAAAATGAGATTTTATCAGGTTTAAGCACGTAATGAGTAACATACAAGTCAGAACAAAGCTAATTACGAAGGACACTTGTGCTAATAACTGCTTTGGAGCCCATATGAGGATCTAATACCCGCCAAATGAAAGGCAAAGCAAGCCATTAGCTGGAAAAGTCTGGTTCTTGCTCAGCCAAACACTATGAAATCATTATGTTTAATTATGGGATATCGCCCTGGAATACCAGCTTACTAATTATTTATAATGATTTCTGAATGCACATTATAATCTCCTGGACAGGGCACTGCCAGTCTCTGCAGGCGCCTGCTTATGTCAGGAGTTAAGGCTGCCTTGGTTTATGATCCAGCAGCATCAGAGGGCCCTGCTCTGCCAGGACACCCCCATGGGGCAGCTTTGGCTCCCTGCAGTACATCAGGGTGCTGGCTCTGCACCCACAGCTTCCCAGAGGGTATGGGGGGGTGTCCCCCATCCCCAGGGCCAGGGGTAGATGGGACATGGCACTCCTGTCCCCTCTGGACACGTGTGCCAGGGGCTGAGGAGCTGTTGCTTCTTGAGAAGTGTGTGTGTAAGAACAGCAGACGACCCCCATGGGCCCCGAGCAGCATCCTGTGGCACCCCTGCCACTGCCACGGGCACGTGGGACTGGCACGGAGCCTGTTGTGGCCACATCATCCCTCCTTGGCACCCACCTCCTGCCCTCGTTGCTGTGTCCATGTGGACCCTGAAACTTTTTGTCCCTGCACACCCCAGGGACCCCAGTGAGCACTAATCAATGAAGGGGGTGCCCAGGCAGTGGTGGGGACTGTTTTCCCCAGCAGGGAGGGCTCTGGGCTGGTGGGCAGGGGGGCACCTCTGCGGTGCTGTGGGTCAGAGGGGTAACAGGGACACACAACCCCTCGATGCCACGGCCACCTCGATGGCAACGTGAGCACCCATGGTCACGGTGAGGGGCGTCCTATTAGGGCAGGAAAGGTCCTATTTGTTGTGATGGCTCCCAGGGGGTGGTGATGGGGAACCAGGCGGGGTCGACTGGGGGTCGCGTCCCTTCAGGAAGGGCCAAGGTCAAGGCCAAAATCAAGGTGAAGGTGAAGGTGAAGGTCAAACCTCTCTGCTCCCCCCTCTCTCCCCTCAGCCCTTCCCGACGGGGCCACCAGAGGGAGCGCGGAGACCTTGAACTTCCCAGGGATGGGGCATCCACAGCATCCCTGGGAATTCCATCCTCATCCCCCGCACAGGGAGGAATTCCTTCCCAATATCCCACCCACCCCTGCCCTCCGGCAGTGGGAAGCCACTGGCTGTGTCCTGTCACTCCGTCCCGTGGCCAAGGTCCCTCTCCAGCTCTCTTTAGGCACTCTAAGGTGTCCCTGGTGCCTTCTCTTCCCCGGGCTGGAAAGAGAGGGTATGACCTGTAGCTAAAGTCAAACACTGCACACAGTGGCCATGGAGTCCTCTGGCTTGGGGGTTGTTGGAGGTGATGGATTTAGTGTAGAAAAGAGGAGGCTCAGGAGGGACCTCATTGTTCTCCACACTGCCCTGACAGGAGGTTGTGGTGAGGAGGGGGCTGGACTCTTCCACTGTGAGGTCTTTTCTGCCTGCAGTGAGAGGAAGAGAGGAAATGGCCTTAAAGTGACACAGGGCAGAGTCAGATTAAATACTAGAAAGACTTTTTTGCACTGTTAGAGTGGTCTGGCGTTGGTGGTGGAGGTGTTTAAGAGTGATGTGCTTCAGTGATTTAGGGGTTACAGTGACAGTGCTCAGCTGATGGTTGGACTGGATGATCTTAAAGGTCTCTTCACACCTCAGTGATTGTGTTCTGTGACAGCTTTTCTTTAGCCATGAATTTGAAATAAAAAACCCAGGCCAACAAGAACAACAAAAAGCAGAAAAATAATTATGAGCACTCTCAGGATGCCTCTGTGGAGGCAGAACAGGCAGGGAAAATGCACAGCAGGGTCGAATAAAGAAGTGCTGCTCTCAGTGACTTCAGAGTGACAAGGAAGGGGGAATGAAAGCAAAGCATGGGAGGAGAATTAAACTTTGCACAGACAGAACTCAGAGCATCTCAGTGAAATGACCTTTACCTGTGGATCCTGGGGGAAACCCACGGGACTCAGCATTGCTGTCCCTCAGCCCTTCCTGGGGAGCTCAGCCCTGATACTGGTGGGAATTAAAACTTCCCCAAGGCAGAAAATCCATCCACTGCCACCTGAGCACACAGCCAGCATCACTTGACACACACACAGTTACCTAATTTACAGGATTTATGACCCCCAGAGCTTCCTGTGTTTTTTTTTTACCCTATCCTATTAATCCATAATCCATTATTATAACCCTTAGGAAATGATTTATAGATTGTATCTTCAGTTTCCATCTCGGAAATGGTACTTGTCAGCAGCACAGCTGGCTCTAGAGCCTGTGGGCTGGGAGGTTGGATAGAGATGGTGTGTGCTGGCTGGAGGGCAAGGGACAGAAGGGACAGAATTAAAACGTCCTGTGCAGCCCCAAACCACAGATCCCCTTTCCTGCCTAAGGCAGGATGGTGGGGAATGGTCTGGGATGGAGAACAGTGGGCAGGAGCCAGAGGCAAAGCACCAAATTCCAGTGGCCACTGGGCTAGTGGTCTGTATAAAGCAATATTGTCACTGCAGTCACTGCTGGCAGTGTGAGCACAGCAGTGAGTGCTCTGTGCCATCAGCTGCTGAGTGGGTTATCTCCAGAATTAATGCACAATCGGCCAGGGGCAGGGATTATTATAAGGAAATTATGCAACTAAGTAGGTTGTTAACAAGTTGATTTAGAATTCATAAATGAGGGGGGGAAAGATAACAGGGCAGAGAATGGTAGGCTCAAATTAATTTAAACTGTTTGATGAGGAATCAACGATGTAGGCAATGAGATAAAGGAGGAGGATTAAAGGGAGTTCCTATTTAAAATCAATTTGAAAAGGTGCCAGAACCCACTCCTGAGACTTGGTCATTGTGAGCTCTCATCACTCCTTTCATTAGTTCCAAACTCGCTGGCTGTAATTAGTGGGTCCCAGGTGAGGGGGTGGCTGACCTCCTTCCAGGAGCTGCAGAACGGCTCTTCTGCCCCAAATTGATTTGCTCGGGGCCACGACAACCTGGATCCTGTGCCCGGGGGAGGAGGAAGGCACAGCCGTGTCTGAAGAGGACCCAGCTGGTGGCTCCAAGGACAAGAGGCTCATGGAGAGGCAGGGAGGAGGGTGGAGAAGAGCGAGCAGAGGCAGACACAGCTCCAGGTGATGTGTTTGCTGTGGAGGCACAGCTGCTGCAGGAACAGAGGAGGGAGGAAAAGGAGGCTGCAGTGCTTCAGTTCCCCACTGTCATCACACGTGTTCTCATGATGGATTTGCCTAAATGAGGCTTGGAAGAGCAGGCTGGGCATATCCAGTGACTTCTGTCCTGGCTCAGAATAGAGAAAGCTGCCAGCTCTTGTCTTCTGCTTAGTCCTTACTGAGAAAGAATATTTGTATTTTTAAAAGTGATTTGCTAAATCATCATGGAATTCCAGGATGGTTTGGGTTGGAGGGGGCCTTAAAGCTCATCCCATTCCACCCCCTGCCATGGGCAGGGACACCTCCCACTAGCCCAGGGTGCTCCAAGCCCTGTCCAACCTGTCCTTGGACACTTCCAGGGCTGGGGCAGCCACAGCTTCTCTGAGCAACCCGTGCAATGTTCCACCAGTCTCCCAGGGAAGAATTTCTAATGTAAATCTCAGTTTAAAACTCTTCCCCACTGGAAAGGGCTCTGAGGTCTCCCCGGAGCCTTCCCTTCTCCAGGCTGAGCAGCTCTCAGCCTGTTCCACTGGTTTCATGTCAAGCTTTGCCCCATCCCTCCGATGGCAGCTCCCCGTGGCACTGGCACTGCGGGATGTGCCATGGGGACGGTGCCCGTGGGCACAGCCCTGCCCTCTGACTCCCTGTCCCAAATAAAGACCTGCTCCCAAACTGCTTCCAAACGGGAGACACACATAAAACTCAATTCCAAATATTCCTGCTTTGTTTTTACTCCCGGTGAGTTGTCAGTTTGGCAAACATTGGTGCTTATAACCATTAATCATCCAGGCTCCATTTGTGCCAGCCGGCTCCTCACCCCCCGAGCCGGCAGGTCCGTGGTGCTTTCACTGTGTGTTTAACGCCCCAAATGATTTATCAAACACAACACCCAATTAAATTGCCCTTCTGTATCCATTAGCCACCATATTGATCTTCTTCTTGCTGCCTTCACCACCAGCTCTGGGTCTCAGGTTTGGTTAAATTATTGCAGCTCTCCCTAAAATCCTGCGGAGCATCACCTGGGTTTGCTCCTCTCTTCTCTGCCCCGAGCACTGCAGGACATTCCCTTCCCAAACCTCAGCTGCTGGGGACAAACAGGCGAGAGGAGGTGCAGAAATACCAGATGTCCCAGCAAATCCCAGTCTCTTCACTGTGGGAATGGGTGGAGTGGGAGGTGAAGGCTCCTGGTTGCTGCCAGACCTGGGGACAAGGGACACAGCTGGGCGTGGGAGTGGTGGCTGTCCGGTGCTGGAACAATGAGGTGTGATCTCAGAACATTCCCAGACATTCCCCAGCTTCATTATCGCTGCAAAGCATGTAAACAGCTGGCTGGTTTATCTCGGAGCAGGGTTAAATGACACGAGAAAGAGAATTAAGTGACTTGCCCCAGGCAACACAACACATTGAGGGGAGGCTGGAGATTAGAAGCCAGGTGTCCTCAGTCCCTCCCCTCTGCCCTCCCCACAGATAAGGAACCTTCTTTAGCCTTCTTTGCCTCCACAAATCTCAGTTTAATTAGCTTTATCTCCATATACCTGCTTTATCTCCCTTCCTGCACCTCAGAGGCTGGCTGATCTCTTGCCATACCCCTGGGCTGGCTGAGTTCTTTGCAAAGACCATCCCCTTCACCCCCAGGAGTGGTAATAAATGAATTTACCCTTTGGACTAAGGAATATTCTTCCTAATTCACTGACACATTAAAATGCTTTGTCTCTATTCCGCACGGAAACCCCCTGAGTAGGACGAGTTTCCACCAAAGCTGGGAAGTTTGTAACCCTGTGTGATTTCATGGCTACTTGGAAATAACTCATTGAGGGGAAAATCCTGTATTGTGTCAAACTGTCTGGGAGCACTGAGTCAACAGCAAAGATAATTAGACACTGACAGAGTTATTCCAGATTGTCCTCTGAATAGTATTAAACAAATGCTTTGCTTCAAAACTAAGAGCTGCTCAGCCTTTTTTTAATTTACAGCCACAAACTGACTTTATGTGCTCCTGTCCTCACAGCCCAGCTTCTGGAGCCTGGAATGCTGGATGCCCACTGAATGAGGGATGTCCTGAGACCTTTCTCCATTCCCCACAGTGCTGGTCACACGTGGATGTCCATGGATCTGTGCTGAACCCACGGAGACACAGCCTGATATTGGGGGACACCTCCGGGGGGGGAGATTGGTGTCTCCTGCCCATCCTGGAGCCAGGAGAGGGCTCACACAGGAGACTCCACAGCATTGAAATTAATCACTTTATTTATTTACTTAATTAAATTGGAGTGGTGCCATCAGGGAGTCAGCAGAAAGTGGAATGAAAGTCAGAAAGAGAAGAGGAAGGTGTAAACTTGGGCAGGGCTCCTGTGCCTGGGCTGGGTGGGCAGAAAGAGACCCTCTGCCTGGAGCATGGGAAGCGTCTGTGATGCCATCAGGAAGGCTCCTCATCTCAGGAATCCCATCCAGAGCCTTCCTGGGGCCACTGAGTGCCCCCACCCCTGTCCCAGCCACCCACCCTCTCAGGGGAGGGTCAGCCCAGGGCACTGGAAACTCCTCTGACAGCAGCTCTCCCCCAGCCCTCTCACTCCTCACAGCCTGCCGAGGGGGAAGAGAAATTACCCACGCACATCCCTATTATTTCCACATTAATATTTTCTCATTTAAAATGCCACGGCACATTAATCTAATAAGAGCAGTTAAACCTTCTTCCCTGCCTTGGCCCTCCAGCGGGTTTGGCACATGCTGGGTTATCACGGTGTGTCCTTCACCTTGTGGAGCATCCACGGGCACCTCGTTCCTCATGGGCATAGGAAGGGCTGGAGCTTCTGAGGGGACCACTTGAGCCTTTCCCACCCCCCTCCTTGGGCCCTGTCAGGTGAGCAGAGGTGAGGAGGGGTCCCACCTGCATCCCCTGTCCATGAGGCTGCTGGACCACTGCTTTGTGCCAGGGTTCCTCTCCGCATCCAGGCTGCAAAGGCAGGGAGAGGGAGGGCATGGGTGCCTGTCAGCAGGCAAACACACACCCCTGCAGCCTGGGAAAGAAGGGAGGAAAGGTGGAAAAGCTGCCCCTATGGACACAGCAGCACATGGGGTGATGGGTTGTGGTGGGAGCAGCAGGAATTTCAGACTCCAGAGAATATCTGCGGGCCAAAGTGACGCTGGTTTCTTCTCTGGGGTAAGAAGGGAGGTCCCACACAGTGCTGGGGAGCAGGGTGGGCACCCTGTGTTTCACTCTGAGTAGCTGTACCCCAAAGGGAGATAAGTGCCCACCCCACCGGGATGATGTTCCCATCACCATCCCCAGGCACAGCTTCAAGGCTTCAGGTGCCAGGAAGGTGCTCAGGTGAGAGGGTTGGTACAGGGGCAGGGGGAATACCTGGGCACAAGCAGCTCCCTGGCTCTGGCAGCCCCCTGAGCCCCCCTGGCTGGGGAGCATCGCTCAGGGCCCCCCTGTGGGTCTGGGCATTTCTCTCCTCAGGGCATCAGGTCTGAGCAGCAGGAACCTGCCCCGTGGGCACCTCTCCTTATCAGGCTGTGCCCACCTGCCCGAGGCAGCCCCTGGCACTGGGAACCTGCCTGCACTGCCCTGGCTTTGCATTCCCAGCACATCCCTGGCTAACAGATAACTGCAGCAGCACTATAATTCCATAATCACTTGCAGAGAGACTGGTTCCTGCCTTCTCATTTAAAATGTCACAGCTTGTGTTTGCTCTTTTATGCTTTGTACTTCCAATGAACTTCTTCTTCCCAGGACCCATTAGCTGGTTTAAAACTTTATAACAATCATTAGGGAGTTGTTCATTGCTAATTGTGCAGGCAGGAATATTCCTGCCAAGCTCCACCACTGCCTCCCTCCTCCTCTGCTCCTTACGGCTCCTGCCCTGACACCAGCCCTGCCTGGCACAGGCAGCAACCCAGTCAGGGCAGGGATGGTGCTGGGTGGATATTGGGAAAAGGTTCTTCTTGCAGAGGGTGATCAGACCCTGGGACAGGCTCTGCAGGGCAGGGGCACCACCCCAAGGCTGCCAGAGCTCAACGGGGACACTCTCAGGCACATGGTGGAAGTTTGGGATTGTCCCATGCAGGTCCAGGAGTTGGACTTGATCCTTTTGAGTCCCTTCCAACTCAGGGTATTCCATGACTTCAGGGTACTGCAGCAGAGAGTTGCTCTGCAGAGAGTGGCCTGACCAGCAGAGAGAAGGCAGTTTCCAGAGTTTCTGGCTTCCCCCAGGACTTGCCTCGCTGTAGGGCTGAAACAGAGACATCTCAAAATTGAAAACCTTTTTACAATGAAAAGTATAAACTGAGTCCATAATGGCTGCAGGGGGATAACATGTTTAATCCTCCCAAGCAGGAGGGAAGATCCCTGCTAATCTACGCTCAACCCCAGGAGGAGCTGCAGGAGGGATGTGGGGGCATTTGGGGGAGCAGCAGAGTTGCAAAGCTCTTCTCTCCCTCGAGGGGGATAAAGGCAGCTTGGAGAGCCAAGGCTGAGCATCACATCCCAGGCTGGGGAGGGCAGGGTGCCAGTGCCAGCCTGGGCCACACCAGACGCCCCCCTGGCCACACTGGTCAGGAATTACTTGTGACACCAAGAGTGTAGTCACCTCTTTGCCACCCTCACTGTCCTGCTTCCCCCTGCTCTCTTCTCCCCAGTTTGTTTGTCCTTGGGAAAGCTCCTTGTACCAAAACCAGCTCTGTTTGCCAGCAAACAAACCCCCTTCGTTAGCTGGATACTTTCCCACTGGTGCTGCTCATCGACTGCCAAATTAAATAAGTTGTCTGAACAGTGTTTGATACAGTGACAAGCTGGAGGAGCCCTCCAGTGCCCAGAGGATTAGTGTCTCATCCTTGTCCTGTGCGTGGAGCAGCAGGAGAGCACAGCAGTCAATAACACACTCAGCTTTGCTGCTCAACCCCAACCTCCTGCACCAGTAGATAGACTGGGAAGTGAAGAAGAGTGTGGGGCTGGTGGCATTTGCATCCTGGCTGGCTGGTGCTAATCAGAAAGGGGGAAATACACATCCTTTAATTGGGTTATGCAATCAGATGTGATGAGAGGAAGAAACTTCCTCCTCCTGAGCAGTGATTTGTTGCTGCCTGAGTGGAAGTGTTGTGACATATCCTGTTAGCAGATTTCTTTTCCTGTCTTAAAGCCAAATTATTTCCTACTCCAAAAGCATCCTGGGTGTTCTCTGTGTGTCAGTAAGAGGCTTTTCTTTCACCAGGGACAGCAAAGATTTCAGAAATCACTGACATTTCAAGGTTTGCACTGATGTGGCCACATTCACCCACCAAAAGGGGACACTTTTGATGCAGATGCAGGGGAAATTGTGACAGAGCAGCGCTTTTTGTCCCTGTTTCTCCTCACATGGCCCACAACCATCAAAGAGAATTAATCTTCCCTGCCCATGTGCCTCCTCAGGCCCCCGGGCACCGCTGCTGGTGCCCCCCACGCCAGTGTGGGAGGTGGGTGAGCTCATTGGCGAGGCTGGGATGGCTCCTCAGAGCCAGCTGTCACCAGCCCTGCCTCAGCGGTGAGTTCCTTGGGGACATCAGCCTGGGAGTCTCCTCAATCCCCGTGCAGACCCATCCATCCAGCTCCTTGTCAGGATGAGTGAAGGAGCTGCAGTGATGAAGGTCAGGTCCTCGCTGGGATGCTGAGCAGTGCTCTTGCTCCACTGCCTCTGTCTGACTCTTCAACCTTCCCAGCTCCACTTCTGTCCCCACTCCCTGCTGCAGCCCTGCTGTGTGCACATCAGGGCTGGCCATGCCACCAGCCTTGGGGACAGCAGCACCAGGACAGGCTGGAGTGCTCACAGCCACAGGGGTTCGTTCCCAGGTCAGAGCCTGGAGGATGAGGGCAGGAGATTCCCAACTCCTGGCACAGCTGGGGGCTGGTGGCCCTTAGCAGTGAACCTGTGGTTTTCCCCAAACTTATGTACCTTTTTGAAATCCTTCACACACACACATTGAGCGTCACCTGTTTTCCTCCATTGTTATTATGAGTTTCCCCCATCATTACTATGGGTTTTCCCTGTCATTGTTATGGATTTCCCCATTCTTATCCCCCTGGGCCCTGCTGGAATGGGCAGTGTAGGATCAGCTCAGTGTCCTTTACAGGGTAATGCCCTTTTTGCCTGGTTTACAATGTAAAATAATGGAATATTTTAGTCCTGTTGATATTGCCTCAGTACTAACTCGTGCTCTTCTCATTTGCCATGACATTGTTCTAAAGCACCATTGCATGATGCTGCCACTGCATGTCACTGTTAAGACAGTGACAAAAAGGGACTGCATGAGGTTTAGCAGGGCTATGGGGAGGGCTCAGTGTCCCCCCAGCAGGAGCTGCGCTGTCCCTGCCCTCGCCCCAGTGCAGTTCCCTCGTCACACGGGGTGATGCCAACCCTGCAGAGGAGGGATGGAGGGCACAGGGACGTGGCTGGTGGCTCTGCCTTGGAATTCTTACACACTGCAGACTCAGCAGATCTACAGGAAAGGAAAGAGCAGAGCCCAGAAATCCTTGTCCTGAGAGGTGCAGCACAGGGAACGTTTCCATCCTGCATCCCTGTAGGATGGAAACCTGTCATCCTTGCTGAAACCTTCAGGTCTTCAGATGGAATTTGGATTCTTAATGCAGGAGGGAAATGCATTCCAGGTCCACAGGGCTGGTGACAGCAGTGCTTCCTGCCTCTCTTCCCATTAAAAGCCCTCTGGAGAGCGGGATGGGGAAGGGGAAGGAAGCGATGGCACAGAAAAGGGGTTTGGTGCTGCCGCCACTCCAAAGGCATCGCAGCTCCACGGCCTTTAAATATTTATAATTATTTTTCTCAGCTCCTGAATTATGAAACGCTGGGTGTGTGGTTTACTCTGCAGGAGAGGCTGAGCTGCGTTTTTTTCTGAATGAACCTGGGGCTGTAAGGACTGCCAGGGATCAATCCTGCCCAGAGTGAGTGCTCCTCGGCGGGCCAGACCCCAGCAGAGCCATTAGCCCTGCAGCTGCCTGTGGCCCTGGGGATGCCACAGCTTCTTCCTCAGCTCCTGGGGCTCAGCTGTGTGATCAGCACAGCCCAAGCAGTGCACTCTTCCCTTGGCAAAATGCTCCCTCTGGCAGTCCCAGTGCAGCTCCCTCCTCTTCCTCCCCGGGTTTAAGCTTGCCCAAGCTCAACCTTGCACTCAGGCTGCTCTGCAGGCACGGGTTAGCCTAAGGCCAGGTGTTAACTGAAGGGAATGAGGTCACGGAGACAAGACCCAAGGCAAAGAAGGGGCTGGGAAATACCTGATGCAGTCCAGCCTGAGGCTTTGTGTGCAGAGCAAAATGCACAGCCCTGCTTAGGAACTGATTTGCAGTGATGGGGAAGGCCAGGTGGAGGCAAACAGTAAGGCAGGATAAAGAGCAACTTGGCTGCAAATCGCCCTGTGTATTTTCAGTTTGCTGGGTTTCAGCAGGCTGCAGTCCATCACACAAGCAGTGTCCTGGCTCAAGCAGGCTGGACCATTTTGGGCTGCTCAGGCTGGCAGCAGTTTCAAGGACCAGGCTTAGAAAATGCCCCATCCCTGGAAGTGCCCAAGGGCAGGCTGGATGAGGCTTAAAGCAGCCTGGGCTAGTGGAAGGTGTGCCTGCCCATGGCCTGGTGGGTGGAATGAGAGGAGTTTTAAAGCCATTTCCCACCCAAGCCATTCCGTGGTGCCATGATTCTATAATTCTATAATTAGGAGGGGAGGAGGCTGCAGCAGATACTGAAGGAGCCCCTGGCAGGGCCAGGGCTGCTGTGCCCAGAGCAGGCAGCTGCCAATAAGGCAACACACACAAAGAGCTGAGCTGACAGTGAGTCACCACTTGCCATTCCCCTCCACACCTCAAGGCTTATCCACAGACAAATAGGGAATATCCTCTTCTGAATCCAGCTGCCATTAGAAAGGGCTCATCAGCCTCTCTTGGGTGCTGCAGATAAGGAACCGACACGTCCTACACGTGGTGCTGGTGCCAGGAAAGCAGCTCTTGCCAAGTGCTGACACAGGGATGTGCCAGTGGTGGATGGGAGCTGCGGGCACAGCTCGGGCTGGGCAGACAGCAGGGCTTGGGGAGGGATGCCCAGCTGGCAGGCACCGGGCAAACCCCAGAGCTGGGGCTCTGCAGAAGGGAGGAACCCACCGGAGGCTTGCAGGGGAGCTGAAAGGTGGGAAGAATTTGATATAAATGCCGAGGACCCAGAGCCAATCTGTTTCATTCAGCTAAAATTGTGAAGGCTGAAATCTATGATTATTTTTGCATATATTACTTTGAAATGCAAATTCTAATGCCAGCTTAGATACCTGTTCAGTCTCTCAGGGTTAAAGGACAAAGGGCAGTTAAGAACTTGAAAAAAATCTATTTCCCCAGAACGCTTTGTACTATCAGGCAGCATTTAGCCCTTGTCTCTTCTACCTGGCTGATTTCCATAAATCCCGGAGTGAGAACCCATTTGTACTTTGCAAACAGTGTGGAGATAGATCCAAGTGGTGGCTGGTTCTCACTTCACCCCGTTGGGATTCACAGCAGGTGCCGGGCACTGTGACACCCGGCAATTCCCTGCTTATCACAGGGAGTTCCTCTCTTCCTCTCTCCCTTCTCCCCAAGATTAACTTAAGCCGATGTTTATCCTTTCATTGTTCATGTTGCTTAAAAGCAAGTGGATTTACAGGCTCCCAGTCCTGGGCACGGGCTCCGCTCCAGCACACAACACCTGGCGATGCCCAGAGGGGTGTTAATTAGGTGAGGAAGGTGTTAATTAGACAAGGGTACATCGGCAATAACACGTGGGGAGTGTTCAGTCCTCCCACCCTCTGCGTGTGAACGGGATCAATAAGCAATTCAGCCATTAGAAATAAAGCTACTCCTATTATCTGCTGATCAATAACTCATTAGTCCTGGACCTGCCTGGAAGCACCTCTGGAAGGAGAGGAGCTGGCAGCAAGGGCAGGGCAGGGGCTGCAGCCGCGTTTATCTCCCCCTGCACCCTTTTGGTGCCCGAGGACAGCAGCATTTGCTCCTCTCCAGGGCTGTCTCTCAGATTAATATGCAGTTGTAAACAGCTTTTTATTATTGCCCACCTCCAACCTGCCCGTCCCCGCTGCCCTCCCGCTGCTGCTCCCCACTGCCCCCACTGCAAATGCTGACATTAATAAATGGCTGGCAAAGCAATTAGACACATTAAGCTGAAAAGTATGAAGCCGAGGTCAAAACTGTTTTCTTTCCACAATTACACGGAGGGCAAATTCGTTTTGCCAGGAATAAAAAACGACACAGAAAGGTCGTGGTGAGCAGAAGGGAGCTGGGTGGTCAGGCTGCCCTGTGCCCCAGACCCACTGGGAGCTGCCTCCACAGGCTTTCCCTCCTCCCTGTGCCCCAAAATTGGTGCCTCTGACTCAAACCCTGAGCTGCGAGAAAGCCTAAAACCAGGCAAGAGATTTTTGCTCCATTTATGGTTCTCTTTTTGCTTTCAGGCCACTTCCAGGCTCTCGAGTGAGCGCTGAGCTGGCTGTCCTGCTGCTTGAATGCGAGCCAGCCCTGAAACCAGGCTGTTCAGACTGGAACCAGGTTTATTAAATTGTAATAGGGTTTGTTACTCTGCTAATGCACCATATAAAAAAAGCGATGAAAATCAACTGCCAGGTATAACAACCTGCTCACTCCCAGCTCCAGTGGCTTGGCCGCTTTATAAGTGACTTTATCCTCAGCAGAGGAGGGAGAAGAGTCTCACTCTGCAGAGCTGGGGTGTTGTCCATTGTTCTGCTCCTACATCCAGGCCCTATTTGTGGCTGGGGTGGCCCTGGATCACCCCAGGGATGGGCTGGAAGGCAGAGGTGGCCAGTGCCCATCACTGTGCTCCTCGAGTGTGTGCCCTCTGCTGAGGACAGTGCTGGTGGTAATGGCACCAGAGGGGAACACCAGCCTCTAGGACCTGAACAGATTCCATTTTTCCTGGGTATTAACGGGGTCTTTTGGGGAAAAGTGTGTCATTGCCTTTTCAAGCACTGGGTTGCCTCTCCTTGGATTATCCCATCTGCAGGAGTTGGCCTTTCCCACAGCCCCATTGCCTTGGGGATGGTTTTGAGCAGAGGCAGCACAGAGCAGTGACATTTGCTGGCCCCTGGTACCCACCACCCATCACCCATCACTCGTGGGAGTTCTCCCACATGTTCCTTTGGCCAGGGAACAGCTCACCCTGACAGGGCAAGGGACCAGATGGGAGCTCAGGATGGGAGCACCAAGCAGGTTTTCCTGGTGGCATTGGGATAGGGGCGAGCTGGGCACAGAACCCAGAACTCTCCTTAGGCTGGGCAAGGTTTCTCCTGAGACCTCCTCCTGACCGGCTTTGAAGTGTCTGGTTGTGGCTGAATAATCACCTGTCCTGCACTGGGAAAGGATTTCCACTCCTTAAAAGTAGCTTTGGTGAGTTTTTGCTTTCTTTGAATCAAAGATCTGAGACAATTAATCACTGCCCACCTCCTGCCCGTGCAGTTAAGTGCTCAGCTTGAAACAGAGACCAGGAACAGGAATTAATCTTTCTGCAACAAGGTCTTCAAAATAACCATCACTGTCTCCCTGCTGCTCTGAAAGAGCTGTTCTGCCACCCTGCAAACCGAGGGGATCCTGCTGAAGGATTCACCAGCAGTGAAAAAGGGGCAGGATTGCTCTGCTACCCCTTCACATCTCCTGCTCCAGCTCTTCTCACTGAGAGGCTGAAGCACATCTGGAGAAGGGGAAGGGTCTAGAGGGGAAGTCCTATGAGAAGCAGCTGAGGGAGCTGGGGGGGCTCAGCCTGGGGAAAAGGAGGCTCAGGGGGGACCTTCTGGCTCTGCAAGTCCCT
>JAWWMP010000077.1:6227531-6257522 GCA_035047865.1 Dendrocincla tyrannina | reverse complement strand
GCTCTTCCGATCTAGGGTGCCCAGAGAAGCTGTGGCTGCCCCAGCCCTGGAAGTGTCCAAGGGCAGGTTGGAGAGGGCTTGGAGCAACCTGGGCTGGTGGGAGGTGTCCCTGCCCATGGTAGGGGTGGGATGAGATGGGTTTTAAGGTCTCTTCCAACCCAAACCATTCTGGGATTCTGTGGAAGTGGCTCTCCCTTGTGTCAACGGGCCAAGAACCGTCTGTGGGTTCGCCCTCTCCTGTCTCCTCTCTTTCAATTTACTACACCACCCTGGATTACTTCCTTTCATACCTCATTAGGGCATGTAAAATATGTAAACCTGTAAAGAGCACAAGCAGAATTTCGAACACCTCCTCCTCTGCCTTTGATCTGACAGCGTTGATGCCAGAGATTCCCAGCAACGTTTGCTTTTTCTCTGCAAAACATTTCTGTCAAAACCAACCTGATTTGGGACATCAGTTGTGCTGCTCAAGAATGCAAAAGTGTTTTAGGTTAAAAATCACAAGAGCTTTGTTTCATTTCCCCTTTCTTTCCTAATCCTGAATAAATAGAACCATCCAGTTTTCTCATAATTAAGTGCCCAGGAGTATTTCAGCTCTGCAAGAGGTCTGAGGTTTCCAACAAGCATTGGTACCCCTTGCTCACAATTGAAGCAGAGGGTTAAACTCAACTAGTAAAAACAGGGATTTAAGACAGTTCCTGAAACTCCCAATTTTTTTTATCCTACAAGCATGTGCATACATGGCACCCTTCAGCAAGTGAGCTAAACCCTTGGAGTGTAAAGCATACATTAAAATACAGGATTAAAGTCAAAGTGACAGATTTAAGGAGATTACTTTGTTAAGTGTGCTTGTGAATTTTCTGTCCTTTTCTTTGCAGGAACATTTTCATCCTCTCTGCACACCCAATTTCCATAGCAAGCTAATTGTTGTAATTGCAACCAATTTTTTGTATGCAAATTTAATGAAAGCCTGTTTTCAGTGTTTAACCAGCTCATTAGAAGGTTTTATCTTTGTGAAAAGGAAAAAGATAAAACACACGGACATGGGAGGAGCTGCTGTGGATCATCCTGAGCCCAGGGGTCCATTTCATGATCCAGGAGGAGAAGGTCCCCAGGGGTGGGTGAGCAGGAGGGATCCCATGGGATGGGGATGTTGGTGGGGTCTCTACTGCAAGGAGGGAACCACAGGGAGAGGGTGGTGAGAGACCAGTGGGTCTGTCTGGGCT
Organism: Dendrocincla tyrannina; assembly: GCA_035047865.1. NCBI lineage: Eukaryota > Metazoa > Chordata > Aves > Passeriformes > Dendrocolaptidae > Dendrocincla > Dendrocincla tyrannina. Next base: position 6,256,296 of record JAWWMP010000077.1, on the reverse strand, counting down.
GGGGGGGTTGGAAATGTCCTCCTTATGCATCCAGACACATCTGTCAGGGTGTCCCCAGGGAGAGGGGCTTGCAAGGATGCTGGTAGGATGAATTGAGGAATAAATTGAGGCTGGAAATTACAGAAAGGTAATTACAGAAAGGGCTGGAAAACCCTTCCAACAGCAGTGGGGAAAAACTCCACGCTACTGCTAAGGAGTGGTTTGAGTTTCCACAAAGTCAAAGGTCGGACTCGGTGATCTCAGAGGTCTTTTGCAACCAATTTGGTTCTGTGATTCTGTGTGTGGCTTGCAGGGAATGGTGCTGATGGCAGGAGGGGACTGGGCTTACAGGGCTCCCTCTGGCTCTGAGCCCTCACAAGTTGGCACAAAGCAGTGCCAGTGTCACCTGAAGCAGATGTGTCGTCACCTAAAGCCCTGCTGCAGTGGGACAGGAGTGTCTGAACCCCACAGGCTGCAGGGGAATGATGGCCTGGGCATCCTCAGGACAGTTGGGTTTTGGAGCAGGGTCAGAAGGGACAGTATCCATGGGGTGGTGAGAAAGGTGATGCACATCATCTGCTGAATTGGACTGTGCTGCTCAGTGTGGGCAGAAGCCAGAAATTCTTATTAAAAACCCCCATAAAACAACAAAAAGCCCTAAAAAACCCCCAGCCCAAACAACAGAAGGCAGACATACAGGGGGAAAACAGAAATCATCTTCCACTCGCTAGGAAACACCAGCAGGAGATGCCCCTTGCTCAGCATGGCACTCTGCTCCCTCCCTGAGCCAAATTAATCCCTTGGAAAAAGTATTGATTACATGGATGTGGACTAAACAAGAGGCAGGCAGCACCAATGAAGGCAGTTAATTGCTTATTGTGCCTTCCTTTTCCCGGTCCCTCGTGGTTTTCTCAGCAATGAATAATTCAACAGCCACTGACACATGAGTAACATCTCCTGATTTGCATCGAGCATCATTCATTAGGAGGGGGATGAAAACCTGGTCTCTCCACCAGCAAACAGCCCATCCCTGGATGCATTCAAGGCCAGGCTGGGCGGGGTTTGAAGCAACCTGGTCTAGTGGAACTGCGTGAGCTTTAACATCCCTTCCAATCCAAACCACTCCATGACTCTGTGATATTGCCAGGGAAGTGAATACTCCACCTGTTCAGCTTCTCCCCTGGGACCTGGAGGCGCAGCGTGGCTTTGTGTGGGCAGGAGGGGAGGACTGTGCCCTGGTCCCAGGGACCCTCCACCCCATGGAGAGGATTTTGGGACTGTCATCCCATCCAGCATGGGCCACATGTGGCCTCCAGCCCCCCCATCACATCAGGGATGAGGGCTGTGCCTCTCCCAATCCTCCTTATTTCCAGCATCAGCCTTTTGGCATTTTAAATCACCATGTGCTATGCAGAGCTGATAATCAGATTTACTGATGGAGCTTCTCTGTCTCAGAGGCCCAACAAATCCCTTTTAATCCTTTTCTTAAACTCTTTCTTACAAGTACTTACAACAGAGTTTATCTTTCAGCTTTGGGTCTAATTTGGGTTTCCAAACGTTATTTTCTTTTCAAATGAGACCGTAGCTGTACTTTTTATTTCTAAAAGGCTGAAGTGGGGCATATTCCACATGCTTTACAAATATTCCACTGCCCTCTCAGCCCATGCACCATCCTGAAAATTGCATCCAAAGGTGCCAGAGGGGTGGGGAGAGGGATGGGCATGGAGCCTGGCAGTAGGCTTACCTGCCCCAAAGGGTACATGCAGTCATCTGCCTGGTGTGGTGCCAGGCCATATCCAAGCTCCAGCTGACAGCAGGAGGTTTTTGGCTCAGGGATCATTTTTAGGAGAAAGAGATGTGTTTGTGGTGTGGGATGTACTGTCAGGACTGAGGCACAGCAGTCCCGTGGCTTCTCTTGGTCCTTCCCATAGCTGGAGAAGCTTTCCCATATGGAAAAAATACCTGTTTTTAAGCTATGACCAATACTGGTGAGACAGATGCTCCTTCATGCCTTGATAATGACATTCATGAGTGAGGTTTATATTGGATATTAGGAAAAATTTCTCCACTGAAGGGGTGGTCAAGCTTTGGAAGAGGGTTCCTTGGGAAGTGGTGGAATTACTGTCCCTGGAGGTGTTTAAAAACATGTAGATGTTCTTCTGAGGGATGTGGTTTAGTGGTGAACCTGGCAGTGCTGGGTTAATGGTTAGATTCAATGATCTTAGAGGGCTTTTCCAGCCTTACTGATTCCATGATCCCAAGTTACAGCTGATTTAGGGACTGATAGACAAAAAATAAGTCACCCATTTCCTTTTTTTTTTTTCCCCAAAGTAGGAGCTACAATCATTGCAACAAGCGATGAGATTGTTCTCCTGTGAACACCTCCTCATTACATCTCAACTCTGGTGCCCAGGAACCTTTTTTGGGATGGCTGCAAATGATACAGAAGCCCAGCCTGAGTCACACCAATTAATCTCTGCATCCGCAGCCCCACTCGCTGCTTCTCCTGCACGTGGGTTTCTAATCAACCATCTCAGCCTGTTCCCATAGAAACTGAGCAGCACATCACTACACAGTCGGGCTGCTGGGGCTTTTTAAGTTCTCACCAGAGCTTTATTCTGCTCCTCGGAAAGCCAGGCTGGTGGCTGGGGCTGGGCATGGCCACTCTGCCTTGGGCTTGCCAGTGAGTGACCCCACGCTGGCACCCGGTGAGCTCGGGAGCTACAGGGGGTTTGCTGTCAGTATTTGCATCTCTTGAATCTATTCCAGCTGCAGCTCAGGCAGGGAGGAGAGGAGACAGGAGAGGGTAAAGCCACAGATGTTCCTTGGCCTGTTGGCACAAGGAGGAGCTGCTGTTGGTTCCTGGACCAGTTTATGAAAAGTTGGCTTCATCATCAGGTTGGCTTGGTCTTCATCACCATCACCATCAGCTCCCTACTGTTCCTCAGCCATGGGTTGCTAAAGGGCTTTGGAGGAAGGAGGCAATGGGCCCTCACCAAGAGCTTTATGCACAGAAATTGAGTTTAAAGCCTCCAGTTTGGGTGATGGTTATTTGATGTTTATAAAGAAGCCTCTGGAAAAGGTCTCTCCCAAGGTGTCTCGGGCTGGGGTGACTTCACCCAGGGCCCCCAGGGTTCCAGGGGATCTCTCCAGATAAAGCCAGGCAGAGCCATCCAAAGATTCCTCTCCACTGGGAAGAACAGCAAGAAACCAGTGAGTCTCAGAGCTGCCTCTGATGGGAAGCCTTAGATCTTCTGCCTGCAGTTTTGTTTTCCCATCAAAAGCTGCTAAGATAAATATTTACTGGCAACTTTTCCCATTCTATTAGTGACAGTGCTTTGTGCAGGCTGAATTTCTTAAGGAAATACTTTAAAAATCTACTTGATGTATTCAAATAATCTCCAATGCATTTATTTAATTTGCTTTTTTTCCAGGAGTGAAACTCCTGCACATATGGCTGTGCTTATGCAACTAGTTGATTAGATTTTACATTTCCATGTGTAATTTATGGGAAATTGCCCACAGATTCGTTAAAAATCCCATCCTTTAAATATGTCCTGAATAATCTCTTTCACGCATTTTATAAATAGAACAGAAATGGGGTGATTCTGTATTCTAAAGGGACACCTACTGATAAGAACACATTGTATTTGTAACAGTTTAAATGCAGGATATAGCAAATGTCTATCTTGTTGGGATTTTAAATCCCCACTAAAATGCATTTCAAGGCATCAATCAGCACCGAGTCAATGTACAAGAATTGCTTTAATAAATCTAAATAGAGGTGTCAGGCTCTAAGTGAATTGCACATTAAATACAATCTGATTCTTCATCGAATGTATTGATTGTTATCATTAAGAGCAGATCTGTTACCCTTGCCTAGCAGGGGGCTGACAGCAATGACAGCACAGGCAGCACTGCTGAGCTCCAAACAGAGCCAGGAGGGTTTGTGTGCAACCTGGGGAACATCACAGAATCCCAGAGTGGTGTGGGTTGGAAGGGACCTTAAAGCCCATCCAGTGCCACCCCCTGCCATGGGCAGGGACACCTCCCACCAGCCCAGGTTGCTCCAGTCCCATCAAGTCTGGTGTGATATGAAGGTCAACTCTGTGTCCCTCTTCCCAGTTATGGATGAGAGCCCTGGGATGAGGCAAGAGCTCATCCTCAGGATGGGGATGGAGGGCATGGAGGGGATGGAGGGCATGGAGGGCATGGAGGGGATGGAGGGTGTGGAGGGCATGGAGGGCATGGAGGGGATGGAGGGCATGGCTCACACCTCAGCTCTGGACACAACCCTGTGCCCTGCATGGGCCAGAACCACTGAGCCATGGCTGTGGCGAGTTGTTCATCGCTCACACATGGATAATCATTGCAAAATAAAGTGTTCAACTCACTGCCCTTGTATTTTCTTTAGCTCCTTTAACCAGTTCAGGACAGATATTCCATAAATATATATTCTCTCCAAAAGGCCATTTTCCAAGCGTGGGTTTGATGTACAACAAGCTGTTCCAATGCCTGATTTATAAGGCATATGAAGTTTCTGACTGAAAAAAAAAAGAAAAGATGAATTTCTCAGGTGTCTCACTGATTTATTGACCATGTGGCAATTGATTAGTCATGTCAGCAACTTCATAAGTAACACAATTAATTCTGAAGTTATCCCCAAGTTATCCAGGTCCTGTGTCACTGATGAATTCGTGATGGGTCTGAGTTATGGGTTGGCTCTGAACTTGACTGACTCTGAAATAAGTCACCAGGCTGAGTCGTAAATCACGAGAGACGGGTCCGGGTACAGCGCTGAGTCACGGGCGTGTTCTTGGATCACACACATCCCGATTTACGGGCTGCTGAGGTGGCCCCTGCTCCATCTCAGGGCTTGGGAGGAGATGCCAAAGCGTAAATCTGGGCTGCCATTATCAAATGTCACCTTGTTTGGGGACACAGACCACCCACGGGCAGAGCAGTGATGCTCCTGTCACACACACGAGCATGCCGAGAGAAGCACCGAGGTCTTCTCCTTGCAGATGAAGCGCTCCAGGTGTGCCTCATGTCTCTGCTCTCACTCCCCTCCTGGGGCACCAACTCCACAGCAAGCCTGGCTGGCACTGGCAGATATTGCAGGCTATTAATTAAGATGTCATTTACAGGCCCGCTGGGTGACCTTAATTAAACTACAAAATGGCAAACACTAATAAGAAGGAGGATCTCCCTGCGGGGGGTGAATCAAACACATTAACCTCCTGGTGAGGAATTCTTTCTTCATCTGACAGAGACGAGAGACCTCCCAGCTTGCTGCAAGGTGTCCTCAGTGTCACTGACAGTGGCAATGGTGGGCTGCTCATGGGACACCTTCCTCCTGCACCCACCACGTGGCACAGCCGTGATTCCTCTTCCCAAGCACGATGGGATGGGTAACTCCTGCAGACTCCACATTGGACCTTCCCTCAGAGCATCAGACACTTCTCTGAAGGACCATCAAGTTGGGGTTGTCTTCTCTTTCCCCTTCTCCTTCTGAGGATCTTCTCCCCTTTCTCTTTATTGCCACAGACAGGTGGAGATCCCCAGAACTCTGCAGGTACACGAAGCTCCTCTGTTTGTTTGCCTTCCTGTGCCTCACTCCAATGCTGTTACACTAAACACTCATTTCACATTCCCAGGAGGTGAAGGAGATGCCATAGGAGACACATTTACATCTGTAAACTGCAATCAAAACTAATTAAATCCAACACAAATACTGATTAAGAGAAGAGGGAACCCGATGCCAAGTCCCATGGCCCTATCCCAAATAACAGTGGCTTCTTTTTTAAGACTCAGATTGGCTTGTTGTCTTTCATTCCCAACATCTGGTGGCACAGATCCAGCTCCTGGCTCCGAGGCAGCCCTACTGCATCTGGAAGTGATACAGGGAAAACCACCTGACGTCCAGAGCTCTGTCTGAAATGCAGCTTCTCTTTAAAAACTCACCACTGGGACACTATGATATGAGCTACATCCCTTTGCTCATTCTGCACCAGGCCACTGGTTTCGGTTTATTTCATTAAAGTTGAATTTATTCCAGCAAAGCAGTTAAAATATTCATTACTAGCCTTGCCACCTTAAAGAATCCCCATTCCCTGTGCATCATCCCAGATGCCTCGCTCCAGGCACCAGCTCTCCAGATGAGCTCTCAGACAGAGCAGGCTCCAAGAGGAGGGAGCTGGAGGTGCAGAAACAGCTCCCACTGGCACGAGTGGCCACGCCAGCACTTTGTCAGCAACCTCGTGGTGAGCACGAGCAGCAGGAACCACCCTCTGCACCAGGACATGGGGGGAAAAGGGCAGAGCAGGAGGCTTGTTAAACACGTAAGGTACATGGAGCACAGAGGGGAAATGGATCTCAGTGGAACAAAGAGCCAGTTTGTTTAAAAAGCAAATTATTGATTATCGTGGAGAGAAAGCAAGCGGAACCACTGGGCGGGGTATGAGTGATGGGCATTTCTAGGAATATCGATTTGGAAGTGGTAACTGTGGCAGCAAATACATCAGCTCTGTCCTGGGAGACACAGACCCACCTGCCTGAGCACTGGCAACAGCACCCTCAGCACCCAGCCCTGCCCATCCCAGGGAATGGTGGGGACCAGGGGACAGCGGGAGGGGCTGGGCTGAAGGATGGATGAAGGGAGCAGGGTATGGGACAGTCCTCCCTCTCCCCTCCCAGTGCCAGTGGAGACAGATTTGCTTGTTCTCTTGTGTTCCCAACACCTCCAGTCCCAGCTCCGAGGCAGGATATGCCACAGACAAGGAATTAATGCCTGTGAAGCACTGTTATGACACTGGCTCAGCCGGCTTGTCCCTCTGCAAGCAGCCTTTACTAGGACGGCGCCTGGCAGTCACTATTGTGAAATCACCTTTTTTCCACAGTAAAAGGCTATTTTCCCCAGGCAGCCAGTGGGGATTTTATTGTTTAAATAGTGTGAAATCCTTCTTTATGAGGCCACTTGCCTTCTGGTCTGTAAGAATGGCCTTTTGCAGCATCCAACGCTGCCTGTTATCCCCGGTGCTATTTGTTAGAGACACAGCCTGTCCTCCCCATCAGCTCCTCAGGTGCTGCCTTTGAGAATTTAGAGATAAACTGAGGGATGCTGCAGGTGGGGACTGCCAGGCACCACAGCCACAGGTGGTTAATCTTCCCTTTTCTTGCACAGGATTTTAGCAGCATTTCCTTGTGGCAAAGGGAGGTTTGCCCTGACAAAACCTCCTGGGCTCTGCTGTTCGAAGCTTCCAATTCAAGAGGGGGGTGGAAAAGCCGAAACCAAATACTAACCAAACATTGACGAAACCCCAGAGAGTCACAAGGCACTCCTCGCTTTCCCCAGAAGCAGTATCAGCCCAGAGAGAGGCAGAGATGGGGGATGAGGGGTCTGCTGGGGTCCTCCCTGTGTCAGGGCACTGCATGGCAGTCCGTTGGGTGGGCAATGCCCCAAGGGCTCCTTGTCCTCAGCCATCATCAATGTCCCAACACTGGTGTGGGTCAGCTCAGTGTTCACCCATGGGGTGAAGGCACCAGCTCACGTGTCAGTGCCATTCCACCTTCAGCTCAACTTATTAACCCGCCATTCCTTTCAAACAAAATATCACATCACTTAATTATTTCTTGGCTGACCATTTGAAAATGCCACCAAGTGCTGAGAACACAACACCATTGCCTTTTGCCAGGAACCGGAATCAGACTCCGCGCCACCCTCTGACAGGAGCGCCGTAAAAGTGCATTAATCAAATTGTGTATCAGTCACAAAAATTGAGGAGTAATTTGTCAAAGTCATGGCCGAGCTCAATAACCGTTTGGAGATGACTAAGTAATTAATCAATAATGTGTTCTCACCTTTTCATTCCCCTTGGTTTCTGTGACTTGCACAGTGGAATGATTGGGAAATAACAGACTGGGCTGCCTGGTGGCTTCAGAAATGTTGGCTGGTGTTAACTGGGCAGTTGGTTCAGCCTGGCTGGGCACTGCCCCTCCTCTCCAGCACGTCCCCAGGGTTTGTGCAGCCCAGTCCCACTGGGAGCTGCACCTCACAGTGATGGGTGCTGATGCTCAGAAGCCCATGTCAGGCCAGCTGGCACTGAACAGAGCCCAAGGCATGAGCAGAGGCACCATCAGAGGGATGGAAAGCATTGCCAAGGGCTTGTGCTGCCAGCCAGACTCCTGCAATGGATCCTGCCCACGTGGTGGGTCACCCCAGAGCCAGACACGTGCTCCAATTCCTCAGTCAAAACCAGGCTTTTAACCTTAATGCTCACCCCATAATCTAAATAACTATTTACCAGAGATCCTGTGAGCCTAAATTCTTCTTTGTTAATGTTCTTGAAAAAACACCCTCTAATGTAATCCCAGAATAAACCATCAGCAGAATGAAAAAATTTCCCCCCGAGACTGAGCTGCTCCTTCTTCAATGCCCAAAAAGTGATAATTTGATTAATAAAATGGTCAGATTTGCAGTACCACAGGGCCTTTCAACTCAGAATCAATCACTTAACATCCATTACTCAATGCTGGATTCACTGAACGCATTGTTGAACTCATTGAAAACTGTGTTAGTAATATTAAGTAATTAGTGAGATTAATGCTGTTGCAGAGCTATAACCTGGGCAGAGTCCAGATTGATTAGAGTTAATTATCTTCTGCCTGCTTAAATAATTTATATTCTGATTTCCCTGCTATGTAAGAGCAGAAAGGCCTGAAGGAAGATTCCCATCCCTGGCATGGTCATGCCCATTCCTGATGGGTAATAAAGACATGCCTCATCAGGGAGTCACTGTCTCCTCCTCCTCCTCTTCCTCCTCTTCTTCTTCCTCCTCTTCTTCCTCCTCCTCTTCCTTCAGGTCAGTGAATTTTGTGCACCCACCACTCAGCCCTGTCACCCACCTGCATCCTGGACGGATCAGACACCCCCATGTCCTCTGCAAAGCCAAAATTCTCTGCAAAGCCAAAACATTCCCGACTGATTTCATGGATTCACCACACTGTTTGGCCTGGAGGGTGGATGCAGTGATTTGTGCAGGATCCTGCCTTTCTAATCAAAATTTTATTATTATAAATGATTGCAAAAGTTTTCATAGTCTACATTTTGTCTTTGCAGGGAATTTTAAACACTCTAATTTTGTCCCTTGGTACTGGTGTGTGTGTAATAATCCTGTTGATCCATATTCATATCCTCCCAGACTCGCAGCTCCTGCCTGGATTTCACAACTCGTGGAATCATTTTCTTACAGAACTGAGTACCCACAATATTTTTTATTATTGTTATTAATGAACATGATCTCAGCCCCTTTAATAATCACAGGACACGAATCCCAGAGTATTTAAATAATTGATTGGCTTAGAGCTCACTAATATGAATACATCCACGAGTATTTAATGGGATCGTTACTTGATCCTGGCTCTGTGTACTGTATCATGTTACCAATAAATCAATAATGCATCTCTCTGCCTGTAGGATCTCACTCCTGGTGGCTCAGAGGACCAGGCTGGGCTTGGAGCACTGTGGAAAAGGTGACAGGGAGGACTCCAGGCACAGCCTGAACACGTAGAGAAGCTGAGACGAGAGTAAAGCACATCATTAGGAGGAAATGGAGCATGTGCTAATTTGTCTGTATTTTCAGTTAGCAGGCATTTATTAGGGATGTCTGACTTACTCATACCCAGGTCAGCCTGCTAATATTATATTAACTTCTGGTGCCACTGATGTGTGCAGGAAAAACTCAAACCACACTTGGCAGGGATTTTACACCTCCTGACCACACTCAGTGCTGGCAGCCACAGGCACTGCTGGCTGCAGGGGTGCTGAGACTCCTGACTCTGGGGCTCTGAGCCTGGCAGCAGGGATTGGGATCCCCATGAGACAGGGAGCAAGGGATTAGGACTCCTGTGAAACAGGGAATAGGGGACTGAGACCTCAAAGAAACAGGGAACAGGGGATTGGGATCCCCATGAGACAGGGAATAGGGGATCAGAACCCCTGTCAGAACGGGAGCAGGGGATTGGGATCCCCACAAGACAGGGAACAGGGGATTGGGATCCCCATGAGACAGGGAGTAGGGGATCAGAACCCCTGTCAGAACAGGAGCAGGGGATTGGGATTCCCATGAGACAGGGAGTAGGGGATCAGAACCCCTGTCAGAACAGGAGCAGGGGATTGGGATCCCCATGAGACAGGGAGCAAGGGATTAGGACTCCCGTGAGACAGGGAATAGGGGACTGAGACCTCTATGAGACAGGGAGCAGAGGATTGGGATCCCCATGAGACAGGGAACAGGGGGTTAGGGTGTCCATGAGACAGGGAACAGGGGGTTGGGGTGTCCATGAGACAGGGAACAGGGGGTTGGGATCCCCATGAGACAGAGAATGGATTGGGATCCCCCTGAGACAGGGAGCAGGGGATCAGAACCTGTCAGACAGGGAGCAGAGGATGTTGAACATGCCACAAGGGCCAGTGCCGGATCACAGACTGAATGCTCCTGCAAATGTCAACAAAACCACAAGCATATTTTCATTTTTACCTATTTGACCCATTAACTAACTGCAAAATTTCTCAGTAATCCCCAGCAGACGAGCATCAGAGCAGACCTGTGGTTCAGGCTAATCCCTTTATTATGAAGCAACGCTATGGAAATCAAATACCAGCAGTAAGTCGGGCGATTAACAACAAGCTGGGAAACGCACAAATTAAATTGCGTCCTCCCTAGCTGCTCTGCCCCAGCCAGTGGCTCTGTTTCTGCTGTGGCCACTACAGCCCCCCCAGCAGGCAAACAAGGCTAGAAATCACTTTATAAAAATGAGCCTCTCTTTAATCCCTGATGCAGGCTGTAAGCAGAGTCTGCCCAGGATGAGCTCATGTCCGTGCAGCCCCTCATCTCCATATGCCTTTGTCCTGGGAAGGTGAGAGCACGATTCAATGATTCTATGATTCCGTGATCTGGCTTTGCCAAGCCTGTAGGGATCCAGATCTGGAGACAAAGAGGAAGGACATCTGGGGCTTGGGATTCCTGGTCTTTCCTGCCAGCTCGGGATGGGAGTCAGGGATGGGGCTTCTCCTGCAGGGAGGTGGGACATGGGCACTGCTCTCTGGTGCAGTGCCACCTCTGCCATGGTCCCCAGGCTGGGCAGGGACACCTTCCACCAGCCCAGGTTGCTCCAAGCCCTGTCCAGCCTGGCCTTGGACACTTCCAGGGATGGGGCAGCCGCAGCTTCTCTGCCCAACCTGTGCCAGTGTCTCATTACCACTGATTTCTCCGGGGCCAGGCAGAGCAGGGGAGGGCAGGGAGGGCTGTGCCAGAGCTGCTGGACAGGGCTGGGGTCTCCTGAGCAAGTGGCACTGAGGGCTACTGACCCTCATCCACAGCAGGCACATGGTGGGTGTCCTGTGCAGGGCTAAGAATTGGACTCAATGATCCTTGTGGGTCCCTTCCAGCTCAGGATATTGTGTGATTCTGTGACCCCCAGGGATCCTCCTGGGGCCCAGCAGGAGTTGGGCTGCCCTGACCCCCAGCAGTAGTTCCTGCCCTGACTCTGCTTTTATTGCACAGTAGCATCTGAATGAATATTTTATTCATTTCCCATAAGAACATCTCCACAAATGCACCCTTGAATAAAACATGAGGACACGTTTTTGGAAGAGCCATCTAGTGCTTCAAGCAGCCCCATCACAGCGTATGAACCAGAGCAAACACTGTGCTGTTGTATTTTTATCTTGGTGGCTCTGATGGAGTCAGGCAACGGAGAAGGTGCCCTGGTGTCCCCATGTCCTGCACTGGGGCTGTGGCTGCTCTTGGCTTCTGCCTCAAGTGCTGGTGAGATGGGACAGCACGTCTGGCTGCTGAAGCCATTTGCTTCACACCCCTAAACCAAGGATATATCTACTTACAAACATGCCAGAGGGGAAAAAAATTAAGAGTTTCTCAGTGAAAGGTACTGGCAAAGTAGAAAAGTCCTGCCCCACGTGCTCATGTCCAAGCACACACACACACAAGTGCCAGAACAGCCACGTGCACCTGCTGCCTGTGTGAATCCCATAAGCTGGATGAGATGGACTCTGCTTCTCATCTGATAAGCCAATTCAGGATTTCTGCATTCCTAAATACACCATGGGAGCTGCACGGGGATGTTTTTCTGTAGGTGAGGTGCTTCTAGCAAAAATCTACCTGCTTCTAGAAAAGACAATTTTTTTTCCTTGTTTGAATTCATTGAAAAGCAGCAAGAAAGCAAATGGGCAGAGAGGAGCGAGCAGAGCAACAGGAGGAGGATGGAGAAGGCAGAGGTTGCAGGAAACAGGAGCCAATTAGGCCTGAGAGGAGGAAATTTAACACCAGTTAAGGAAAATATTCCTCCAGCCCTAAACTGGGCTGTTCAACTCATTGGTGCAAGAGGCCACTGGCAGATGACAGAGGAGCAACACTGGCAGAAGTGGCAAGGGTGGCACTCACTGGAGCAGCAAAACATCAGGGAAAGGAAATCAGCTTGTGGGGAAGAGGACAGACCAGATCTGGCCCGAATGCACCATGGCTGGGTGAGGATAAGGGCACCAAGGGCTTGGCTCTTGGAGGCATCACCTTCTCCCAGGGTGACACACAGCCCAGCTCGGGCAAGGAGAGGTCCCCTCCAGCAGCATCCCTCGGAAAGCTCCAGCTCTGGAATGGCTTAGCATCACTGGCGACAGGTAGCACTGATTTATAAAGCAGAAATAAATGAGCCTGCTCTGCAATTTCACCTAATTTTGTCTCCCGTTTCAATTTGCCATCTTTCAGCATAATGCCGGGTGGTTAATTATGTTTCCATCTTATTTCTCTGATAATACCCCCCCTTGTACTGCACATCGTGGCTGCTCAAAGGGTTTCATTTTACCTTTCATTTCACCTCCTAGCACAGCTCTAAATATAGTCAGCTTGTAATTTTGGGGTATTTTATACATTATGCCTCTATTATTGTGAAGTAAAATGGAATCCTTGTCTTTTAATTCACTCTCTAATAATTCTCCACCAAACCTTAATACAAAAGGCTTTTTTTTTCCCCCAAAGACTAATTGAATGGGGTGTAATTATAATACCCAGGGAGATGATATTGAAAGTACGTTAACTGTGACAGTTTCTCTGACTAATCACCCCTTGGGCGCCTTCAGATTGTGTCTGTGCAAGTTCCCCATCAGTTAATGCAGTGATAGAGCTTGGCACAAGACTTCCCCACCAAGACAGGCAAGTGGGCAGGGTGGATCTGGGATTCTGGGCTGGGGTCTTGGGGTCTCCAAGCTGCTGGTGCAGCCACAGGGACTGTTCTGTCCTTCAGGGATCAGCAGTGTGGCCCCACATGGAGACAAGGGATGTCTGAGGTAACTGGGGACCACGAGGGTGGCACTGTCCCACTGAGGGAGCAGGCAGGGCATCTTGCAAAGCCCTTTCCATGGCACAAGGATGTTGCCATCTCCATCACCCTCTTCCTTGGCCTGATGCTCTGCCTGTTTGGCCAAAGGAAAGAGTTGACAGTAGAGAATGGAAGGGCTGAGGGCCAGGAGTTGTGGCAGGAGCGTCGTTCCCTGGCTGCTGGGCAGTCAGAGATAACCCCGGCAGTCCTGCAGGCTGCAGCACTTTCCTCGGAAAAGCATTTCCCTGCCAGGAGGGGAGCAGCGATTTTCCTTATTTGTGTACTCTGATGGTGTGATAGCAGCGAGGTCAGCACTCAGCAGAGACACCAAGGGGCTATTTCCTCACTAAGCTGTGGATTGCAGTAAGTGAAAAATAAGAGTTGAGGGTGGCTATTATGCAGACAATAAAATGTTTTTATATCAATGTAGGTGTCAAGCTCAACACTTCTGCAGAGTGGAGCCTTCACATTATGAGCCAACTATGGAAATGCTCAGCCAAGCAGGGATGCTCCCAGCTGCAGCCTGGTGTTTGCTGCTGGAAATAACACATTTCCACTCTACATTCAGCAGCCTGGGTACTTGGAGAGGACAGGACTCCAGGTGGGGATCTTACAAACACAGTCTGGCTCTGGGTAGGGGTGGCATTTGCAGGGACACAGCACTGCAGCAGTGGGAGCTGCCACACAAAGGAGAAGGCACAGGACAAGAGAAGCATCCTGGAGAAATTAATGCACTTTTCTCTGGGATTGCTATGGCCTTTGCTGGCCACAACAGGCTTTCAGCTCTCCTCCAGAGCCACCATTGCATGAACTGGTTGGGATTGGAACTGCCAGGGCAGAGTCCCCAGCACCTCTGCCTCGGATCCAGTTGGTATGAGAGCCTCCCTTAGCTGCTGAGTGAAAAGATCCTTTGCAGAGATTAAAATGAATTTATTATTTCACATTCTGGTATTTACATCACATCTGGAGCGGGTACTACATACCCCATTACAAAAACGTCTCAATAATGAGTCCCAGCAGGGGCAGCCGGGGCAGGAGGCTGCACCACACACCAGTGACCCCAGCATGGCCCCCCAACATCTCCAGCCCCTCCTGAGCCAGCCTGGCTGTGCGTGGGTCACAGAGCGGGGCTGGAGGTGTTGCCCCCACACCCCACAGCCCTGGGGTCGCCAGCTCTGCTGGCACTGGGGGGCACAGAGCTCACATCCTCTCCCCCTCGAGCTGCTGCACCACGGGGAATGGTGTGTCCTGGAGAAGGTCACGAGCTCAGGGCCAGGAGATGGTACATTTTGCTTTATTTTGGATTAATGCAACAAAACCTGGCTGGGCATCTGTTCAGGCACCCCAGACCCACACGCGGCTCCGAATTCGATTGGGAACACAAGCAGGAACTCGGAGCCCGGGACTCACACGGTGGAAAACGTTAAATTTGCAGCCTGATTAATGCAATTACCGAGGAAGGAGAAACCAGCAGCATGCGCCATGGAGACATCTCGCCACCCCCTGCCACACGAGGTCACAGCAGGCAGGTGGTGGGGCAGGGAAAGCCTGGTGCTCTGAGGGCAGAGCAGCCCCCTGTGACTTGGGACCAGGCTGGAGCTCAGTGCCTGCTCCTGGGAACACCCCAGACCAGGAGCCACATGGGGAGGGTTTCACACAACCATTGACTTCCCAGTTCCTGACAGCAACTCGGATTCAGCATCTTGGGAGATGGGGAAAGGCGACTCACAGCAATGATTTCAGCTATTCAGAATAAAGCCCCTTCTGGGCCCCCGTTGCGTGTCTGTCTCTGTATTGACAACAGCTCTTACATGGCTGGAGTATTTTATTTAAGAAGGTTGGAAAACGAGCCCATTTCTTGGTTGGTGAAGGTGTCCACAGAGGAGGAGGGGACCGTGGAGTGACAGGAGTCTGGCAGCTGTGCTGGGGTTCCTGCCTGCAGCCTCCGGGGAAGCCGGGGCTCCGGGGATGCTCTGACCCGGTGGTACCTGGTGGTACCTGTCATGGTCCCTCTGGAGGGCACAGGATGGCAGCCCTGGATCATCCCACCTCCACAGGCACCAGGCCACATCCTGCTGCTCACAGGAGCACCAGGACCCACGCCGAGGCTGGTCAGTCACTGCTGTGCTGCACGGGGGCTATCGAGTGACCTGGGGAGAGGAGAAGTTACCCAAAGCATCCAGTGATTCCCCATCCACGGATTATCAGAGATAAAAATAAGATTTGCTCTTTATGTTCATTTGATGGGGTGGTTGCTCCAAATGTCACCTTACGGACTGTTTGTGTACCCCTTGCTCTGGCTGCAGCTCTGTCTGCAGAGGGGACTGTGAGATGCAAATCCAACCCCTTGGCATCATTATAAAGCAACTAAAGTCACCCAAAATCCTTTTGAAAGCACAGGTCTATGTGTCCAAACTGCTGCCTCGCTAAGGGAGGGCACAGGACCCAGAAAGGGGTGCTGGGAGGATGGCCATGGAGGGGTCTGCTGGTTGAGGGAGGAGAGTAGAAGCTCCAGAGTCCTGCAGACAGGAATGGCCCCAGGAAGAGCCCAGGACAGCAAAGACAGAGCAGAGAATTTGGGCTAAGTTAATGGCTGGGGGAAACCAACCAAAGAACACTAAAGTGGGAAAAAGACAACGAGCCCAATGTAGCACTGCAGTTACTGGTCAGTGATGGATGCTCAGGGCTGGAGGAACCTTCTTAGATGTCCATAAAAACACTTGAGCATGAAAGTGCTTTCTGTGCACAAAAATAATAGCAGTAATGAAAAAAACCCCAATATTGCTTAATACGATAATTTTATGGCAGGGGATGTGGGGCGAGGAAAACGAAAGCATAAGGAATAATTACACTCAACACTATGAACAATGATTACAAAATTATGCAACTGATTAACCATGGCATATATGTAATTACTAATGAGTTTGATAAAATTTTAATTACACCTTGTTCTTTGGGGCATTCAGCAAGCCATGAAAATAATAATCATGTAGTGCTCTGTCACAGATGACTGCCTCAGACAGGGAGTGGGGACAGATTCAGGGCTGTGCCACTGGGGTGGGAGAAGCAACCCATTGCCCTGGAGCAGTGGGAGGTGCTGGGGAGCAACCAGGACACCCTGGGATGGTAGAGACACCCCCAGGATGTCTGCTCAGGGGCTGAGTCACCCAACACCCTCCTCATCGAGCCTCCCAGTGGGAATTACCAATTGGCAAAGCTGTGGGACCCACTCAGGGTTGTAGTAACTCCCCCAGCCCCTCCAGCACCAGTGACAATCACAAAGCCTGGACCCTCTGCTCTGCTTTGGTGTGTCAGTATCAAACAGTGCACACCCTGGAGGAGCTGGAGCATTGCTGTTCCCTGGAGAACACTTTTGGGATGCTCTCCTGGGTTTTGCTTGACCCGGGCTGGGGAAGGCACAGCCAGGCTCCCCCATCACCTGCCTGGGACGTACCTTGGTCGTCTTCACTTTGTTGCCGCTGCTGCAGCTCCATCCCGAGAGGTCGGGCAGCACCTTGCACTCCTCCCCGTCCAGGCACGGCTCCATCTGGCACCACCATTTCTGCAGCACGATGGAGGCTGGGGGAGAGGAGGGCTCAGTGGCTGGGCTGGGACACAGGGTGGTGGGGGCCAGCCCTGCCCAGCTTTGGGTGGCAGCAGGAGGTGCAGCCCCTCTCTCCAACACAGTTCAGGTCAAGGAGTCTTGGGGGAAGAGCTTCTCACCACCTGCCTGGCCTTGCCTGACCCAACTGCTCCACCTGCCACTGGAACACCCGGTTTTCTCTCACTACCCCAGGTAAAAAAGCCCAACACCAGCCCTGTCCTCACTCCCAGTGACAGCAGGGAGAGCAGTGCCATTCAAAAACCCACTTTGGGCTCCACTTATGGAGCAAAGCGACTGTCTCCTACCACTCTAATCTGTTAGACTCTTGTGATTTATACCTCCAGACAAAGCAGGCTCCCCTATTTTTGGGAAGGAGGATACCTGAGCTGCTGGGGACAACAAGAGCCTTCCCTGACAACTCATCCTGGCATTTCTGGGTGTTGCACACAGGTGCACTCACAGGGCACCGGCTGCCAAGTGAATCAATACTGCACTGGCAGAGGCTGCTGCTGCTCCTGACGGCTCTTCAGTGATGGCACCTGATGGCATTCAATAAAACACACACAGCCTGAGTTTTGCTTGGTGCTCCCCACAGGTGATGGTGCTGCATAGCTGGAGTCACATCCCTGCCTCTGGCTGGGGCAGCACAATGGGCAGACAGACAGGGATCGGTGCTGCAGTGCCCACTCTGCTGCAGGATCCCTGGGCAGGTCTCATCTGTTAATCCCAGGGGCATGGAAGCCACACACCAGCCTGACAGTGCAGGAGGATGCAGCCAGGAGTTTCACAGGATGGGGTTGTGGCCACGGGGTACTCACCATCCACGCAGGAGGGAGCTGCCCGCGTTGTCCCTGCCACCTGCCCCGGGAAGCAGGAGCATTTCACCGTCTGGGAGCGCTCCTCGATCTTGTTCTTGTTGCAGCACCGGTGAGCTGCGATGACTTCACACGTGCCAGGCTCCACGTGCACTGAGGGAGGAGAAACAGCCACTGCCAGGTCCCAGAGCCCCAAAGCCACCTCCTGCCCACCACCCTGGGCAGCGCTGCCAGGGTGTGCCATGACTGAGGCACTGGGAGAGACTGGCGTGGGCAGTGCTGTCCCAGCCCCTGGAATCACCTTCTGGTGGGGACATACAGCCACTGGGCACTGCATCTCCCCAGCCTTAAGGAGAAGCTCTGGTCCTGCTCCAGATCTCCTGCATCTGAGCTCTCACTCCTAAACAGCCCTCATACCTGTCCTACCCTCCAAAATTCATCCCCTCTCGCCATGGCCAAGGCAAGAGCTTTATTGAAACTAATGAGCAGGTTAGCTAATTGCAGTTGATAATGAGATGCACTTTGCTACAGGAGAGGATGGTGTGTTGTGCTGCTCTTGGCTTCAAGCAGAGCACAACCACCTCTGACCCCCCAGCTACCACCACCATCTCCGCCTTGCCATCACTCACATCCTCTGGCTGGAGGAGGAAGGATCAGGATGGTGTTTCTACCCTGCAGTGACAGAGAAATGTCACGGTGTTCATCAGCAACCCAGGCTGCTCTGCTGCTCCCCCTCCCACTGCCATTAAAATATTAAGGAAGAAAGAAAACTACTGAGTTGGCTGATCACCTCTGGGATTGGGGTTTGGAGCTGGTCAGCATCACAAATCAATGCCTTGGCTGGGTAATGGCCCACACAGGCACAATGCAAATCAGCCACACAGGGCTGCAGAGACTTCATTCCCATGACCCCAGAGATCCCTGCAGGTCCTGCTTAATGAGCACTGCTGGAGCAGTGCAGAGCCAGGCACACACATCCCCTGGGTCACTGGGAACAGCCTTTTATTCCACAGCCAGCGGGAGCCGGGCTGGGTGGAGGGCAGGGATCCTGCAGTGTGGCATCCCGAAATGTGTGCGGGTGAGCAGGTGTCAGGGTGTCAGACCCGGCTGCTAAGAGCCCTCAGGACACCTTCCACATTCCAGGAGCAGCCAGTGGAGGAAAGGCTTGGAAAGGGGTGCAAGCAAGGCCCACACAGGCACAATGCAAATCAGCCAAATAGGGCTGGAGAGACTTCATTCCCGTGATCCCAGAGATCCCTGCAGGTCCTGCTTTAATGAGCACTGCAGTGAAGGGCCCCGATGCTGGTGGTGCTGGCACCTGAGCCCACTCTCAGCCCTCTCCCAGCACATTTGGCCCTGGTAGTGGCTCTGACCCACCCTGCCTTTGCCAGCCTCAGCCTGCCCATCCAGCCTGAGCTCCCCGCTCTGCTACAGCCCTGGCCACTGCTGGAGGGTCCTGCTGGGGGTCCCATCCACCCCCAGCCAGGGGGACCAGGCAAAGCTGACCTGTGTCACACCCTGTGGGTGCCCATCACATCCCTGTGCTCACCAGCGAACACTGCCCAGCTGCCAGGAGCTTTTGGAATGCAGGTGCTTCACCTGCCAAGGAAAGATGAAGGAAATGGCATCTCTCCCCCGGTGCTGAGGGAAATCCCTTTGCCTTGCAGCCACTTTTTCACATCCCTGCTGGGAAATGCTGGTCCAAGTGCAATCTCCTGATTTGTGCCAACTGGGCACGGCTGTGCCAGCTTCCAGTCAAAGCATTCCTTGCCCTTTTCCTGTTCCCAGTGTGTCTTAGGGCCAGACAGGAGACAAAGGGCAGGATGCAAGAAGCTGCCCCAGGACACTCCTCTGTGCCCTGCACCCACCAGCACACAAGGCAGGAATCGCCACGGCTTGAATTTACTTTATTTATTGTTATTTCATGGTCATTTTCTTTTAATGCACCATCGCTTTCATTTATGCCCATAATAATTACACAATTATCTACCCTGGAATATTTTGTAATAACATCTCTGGCCATAAATTTTATCTTCCCTTTGAAATGCCATAACAGCTCAGCTTTAATAATAAATTCCATTCTTTTCGTATGCAGGAACGGTAGACTCTGGTGGAAGTGAGAAGGAAAGCAACTCATTACTAAACAAACGTGACTGTTTTGCTCTGTTTTTATGCATCACAGGATTTTGCAAATAATCTGAGGTAGAGGCAGAGATCCTTGGCTCTGGCTGCCTGTGAGCCCACATTCCCACCACGCTCTGGGCCAGGACCACGAGGAGTGACTCTCCCACCCTGCACACCCCACCGGGGCATTTTACACCCTCCACCCTCAGCGCTCACACCTAGTTGTGGTTTTGGACTCGTTTTTAGAAAAGCTTCATTAGCAAAGCTCCTCCCAGGAGGGCTGCCCAGGCGACCCCTCTGCTCCCTCGCACTCCTGCTCTCTGGCTGCTCATTTTCAGCTAATTTAAAAAGGTTCAGCTGAGGGAGAGCCAGGCAGAACTGAGAAATCGCTCATTACAGCCGTGCAATAGGAGTTTGCTAACGTGCCAAAGCCCTTTTAATTTGCTCAAAAAGGTGCAGCTCAGAGATAAAGAGAAATTTTCCTCCCTGCAGCTGGCAGAGCACAGGGCACCTCTGCCCGGGAAGAGCTGCCTACACAGAGCACCCTGCATGGGGCAGGCACCCCATTGCCCTGGCACAGCCCCATTGCCCTGGCACAGCCCCACAGCCTCCTTGAGGCACACACAGTCCCACAGCAAGGGCCCTACAAGTGGCAGAGCTGGGGGAGCAGCACTCAACCCCAGGAGCCATCCCTCTCTCAGGCCATGAAATACTTCCATTGGCCTAAAGGTCTTGGAAACGTAGAATCCCAGAATGGTTTGAGTTGGAAAGGGCATCAAAGCTCATCTCATTCCACCCCCTGCCATGGGCAGGAATACCTTCCATAGCCCAGGGTATTTCAAACTCCGTCCAACCTGGCCTTGGACACATCCAGGGATGGGGCAGCCACAGCTTCTCTGGGCAACCTGTGCCAGGGCCTGCCCACCCTCACTGGGGGAAGAATTTCTTCCTGATATCCCATCTAAATCTCTCCTCTTTTAGTTTAAAACCATTGCCCCATTGCAGTGTCTTGTGAGCATCCCCCATCCTGCCCTGGGGCACAGTGACACTGGAAGTTTGCTCTCTGCCCAGACCCCTCCAGTCACCAGCCCCTTCCCAGGCAATGACATTTCAGCAGGGGTGACATTCCCATGGGGAGCAGGGGAAGAGCCATCCCACCTGGCATAAAGCACCTCAGCTCCTACACACCACATACACCCACTTTCCTGCTCCTCGCCTGCAGGAAACAGGAACCCCATGCCAGACCCCAAAATTCAAGCTTAGGATTTTTGGGGGGATGCAACAGGATCCAAAGTGAGCCCTCTGCCTCAGGTATGGTGATCCCCAGGATGTCAGCAAGAGGCATTGCTGTTTCCCTGGTGCAGAGGGGATGAGCAGCCCTGTGCCGAGGGGTTCCCTGCCATGCTGGGCTTTCATGTCCCATTCCTGGGAAGCACAGGCAGAGAGGCTGAGCCCACATACAGCACGAGCCATGGGCTCCAGAGCTCCCTGCAGCTGTTTCTCCTTTTGCTGAGCTGTAGGAAACTTGGAACAAAATGCAGATCAGATGGATGGTGTGTTTAACACCAACAGCAGGAAACCCCCAGAGAGCCTGGGATAAGTTCCAGAGCTTCTGGCACAATTCTCCCTCCCATTTAACTGGTATTTTCCCACTGGAACCCTTTTTAAAAAAACCCCACCTTATCTCCTGGAACCATAAAAGAATTGTAAGAGCACAAGGCTTTTGAATCCTGCATGCAAAAATAAAATAAAAATGGTGTCCTACTCTGACTGACCTTTAAGTGAGCAGCAGAACATGGGTTTCTATGGCATAACCTGAAATGACACCTTTCGAGTGTCTCAGGGAGCGTGGGCACAGCTCCACATGCTCAGTGTAAAACACTGCTCTGCTTGCTGCTAGCGAGCTGCAAAATGAAGAGAAGGTGGATGCATGCAAGAGCCAGGCAATGCCCAAAGCCCTCTGTCAAACGCCCTCCTCCTGGAAGTGCCCAAGGCCAGGTTGGATGGGGCTTGGAACAACCTGGGACAATGGAAGGTGTCCTTGCCTAGTGCAGGGGGTGAGATGGGATGACCTTAAAGTCTTTTCTAAACCATTCTGTGTCTCTATGATACGGTTCTCCTGGGCACTGAAATGCTGTTAAAGGGGTCTGGGTGTCCCACGGGGGGTTGAGCAGCAGAGAGGGGCAGGACCCAGAGGGAGGCAGAGGATCTTGTCTGCAGAGGGCTCTGCTCAAGGGTGGCACAGCCCTGGGGCACAGGAATGGAGCAGACCATGGGCAGACCCCGGGCAGCCAGTGGTGTGAGTGATCTATGCTCTGTACTTGGCAACAACTCTACTAGTAATATTCACTAAATAATTAAAGTCTTAAAATCACTACTGCCTTAGATGCATGTATTATTTAAGAGAGTTTTGGAGACAAGCAGCCTTGTTTTTATCACTCATTATCACTGCATTTCTGCTGGGATTTTTTTACTCTTGTCACCTCAAGACTCCACATCATGCTCTGTCCCCCTTCACTGTATGTGTGAGTGTGTGCACAACCATGAACTGCTTGTGCAAATCCCATCCCCTCACACCTGCAAGCAGAACCCCAAACTCCTGGGCTGTGTCAAGAACAGCTGAGAGTGTTGTGACATTGTGTGACAAGGAACCTGCAAGGACACCCTGCAGCTGGGGATGCAGCTCCAACACACAACCACCCATCCTCATGGCATTGAATGATGCTCTCACATCCACCCTGATTCCTGCCTTGTCTAGAGAGGGTGGATTAGGACAACTCTCCACCTTGATGTGAAGGCTGCATGAGACAGAGGACCCAGGGCCTCTCCAGGTAAAGCATCTCACAAATAAAAGCCACAGAGCTGCTGCTTCACTCTGAGCCACAATGTGCTGACCAGTAAATCTCTTACAACATAATCAGAAATTGGTGCTCTTCTTTCATCCAGAAAACCTCATTTCCCAAAAGCTGACTAAATGCCTTTACTTCTGCTTCAGGTTGAGCAATGAACATGGATAAAAGCAAAGACAGCACTTTGATTATCAGTTTTAGAGAGGTTTAGCAGGAAGTGCTGGGGCCGCCTTTGTGGGTGCTGGATGCAGACATCTCAGCCTTGCTCATCACAGAGAAATCACCACATTACGCAGGGGATTAAACTGCTGGTGAATCATTCTTCACTGAGGAGTCTCCTGTTCCCTTTCCAAATGGCTGTGCTTGATTCATGTGGCTCTTTAAATCCACATTCCCCAGGATGGACCACTCTGCTTGGACACAGCAGTGTCCCCGTGCTGGGTGGGCACGTGGGATCTCAGGCACGTGGTGGGATTTTGGGTTTGTCTTGCCAGCTGTTGGACTCAGTGATGCTTGTGGGTCTTTTCCAGCTCAGGGTATTGTGTGATTCTGTGATCAGATCTTACTGCCACAGCCAAATGTGGCCAGTATGATGGCAAACAGAGGCTCTGCACATGGACTCTCTGTTCAAGAAGCTCCTAAGTTTGGGGCCTCTGAAACCTTGTGGTCACAATTAAAGCCCTTCCTCTCTTATTGCTCATTTTTAGGTGGTTTGAGCTGTGAATAAACTCAATACTCTAATGGGCTGGAACCTCTCCATGTGTCTCAGCATCTGAGTCTGGGGTTCTCAGGCATTGGTGACTCAGCTATCCCTGTTCAATTCCACACAGAAACATCACAGCAGCTTCCTTGGGCACAACTGTCACTGCCACTGAGAATGCAGCATTAGGAAAGAGTGTTTCAAACATAACCTTCATCAAAACCTGTCCCAAATGAAGCAAAAGCATAGGGCAGACAACAGGAAAAGAAAGGCCATGGACTCAACAAGCAGACCAAGAATTCCTGGTTTGAGCTGATGGAAACAGAGCTCAGGACATGAGTTAGCCATGGAAAGTTCTCACAGCACCAGGAAAGCAGGATGGGCAGGGAAAAACTGTGTTCATACAGACACAGAGCAAGGTCAAACTTTTTAAGTGCTTGCTCCTGGTTTGGCCTCTTTGCTGTGGATCAGAACTTTCCTGAATAAAAAGTATGAGGTTTGGTCCACTGTGGCCAAGTCTGTGTGAGTGAAAAATCCCCAGCGCTCTGCCTGCTGGCACGTGAGTCCACGAGCTTGGCTGTGCAGGGATGAGTGAGATTTATACATAATTCACACCCCACCAGTACACTTGGGCATCTGCACTTCAAACCTGGGTGAGTTGCTGCTTTATTAATGCCAGGTCTGACTCTTCCCTGAAGAAGCAGCTCCCTGCAAATTAATCTTGTGGAGGAGTGGGACTCTGGCACTGGGACTGGGCACCTGGCTGCTGGTAGTGCCTCTGCCCCAGGGAGTCCTGAGCCAGTGCTGTAAAATCGTTCCAGAAAAAAATGAGTTTTCCACAGAATGATTTGGGTTGGAAGGGACTTTAAAGCTCAGCTTGTTCCACCCCACTGCCATGAGCAGGGACACCTTCCACTAGCCCAGGTTGCTCAGAGCCTTGTCCAGCCTGGCCTTGGACACTCCCAGGGATGGGGCATGCCAGGGTAGGATGAGGGAAGGGCAGGTAGCTGCTGCCTGGCTGGGCGAGGGAGTCACTCTGGAAGATGTGGTTTGGGTTTAAGCAACGCGGATGGGGATTACAGGATTAGAACTGCTTTAACTGTCAGGCAAAAATGACAGAAATAGGACAGGGTTTGGTGTGGGGTCAATCAAGAGCACGACTGGTTTCAAATTAACCCCTAAATGCCCTCTCCAAACAGAGATACAAGAGGCAGACAGCAGGTGCCCCAGGATCGCTCCATGCTCTGAGTATTTGCCTCTGCTGCCCACCTACACAGCTCTGCCAGTAACACCAGTAACACCAGTGCCCACCCACCCACACATCCTTCCACCATGCACCCAATGCACCCCCAGCTCTGGACCACTGGGTCCCATCCTGGCATGGCCCATCAGGCAGGATGGGCACGAAGGGCTGAGCACGACTTCTCAGCTGCTTCTCTTCTCCAGACACAAACATCGCCCAGGGGTTCACAGAACCCCTCCAAAATATCACACCCATGGCACAAAGCAGCATTCCAACACACATGCACAGAGGGGGAATCTCAAATCCACAGTTGGGAATGACAAATGAACATTCCAGAGCCAAGACGACGCTTTCCAGCAAGACTTTCAGTTCTACATCACTTTATACTCGTTCCACCTTTCAAGATGATCTTTGCAACCACGGGGATGAAAATTTGTATTTCTAACAAAAGCCCAAAGTGGACAGTGTCCATTGCATAATAAGTGGGGTTTGTGACTCTTGTTACAACTGGGATGAAAAGATTTACATCCACAACTCACAGACCAGTACCAACACAGCTGTATCAGATGTATTCATGGGCCATTCCATGTGTCCCAGGTTTTGCTACAGCCATGAAAAAATTTACATTTCAGCCCCTCAGACCAGCCAGACTCACCAAGCCACAGGCTTTAAACATCTCACATTGGGTATTCAGAAGTTCTAACTCCAAGGAGCAGCTTTACTGGCCTGTGGCTCCACATTCCTGCCTGTCTCCGAGAAGCAGCTCAGGGAGTTTCCTGCACACACGGGCTCTCCAAATGCAAATCCCACAGCTCTCACTGGGGAGGAAATGTTCATGTCTGTGGGATTCTGCCCCACACCTTCAGCACGCTCATCCTCCCTGCCCAGACCCCATAAACAGGGATGTACACCAAGGTCCTCGGGGCCACCAGCCTCTGGTCCCCAGGGAGACACCCACCCATTCCTGGTGTGTGTCACAGCCTGAGACCCCCCGCTCTCATCCTCCCACCACCAGGAGAAGGGGACAGACCCTCACTGAGCATCTCAGCCCCATGTAACCCCCACCCCAGGCATCCCACGGAGACCCCAAGGTACCAGCAGTGCCACGGGGGCCCAGGGAGATTGCACAAGTGGGATGCACACAGCGAGGATGTCACTGCCCTACCTGAATGGCTTCTGTGATGATGGGTGGAGGCCAGTGTCAGTCGTCCCCACAGCGTGGTAAGGCAGAGAGTGAGCACGAAAACCCATTTGCTCAGGCTCTGTATGTCTCTCTCACTCATTCTGCCAAAAAGAAGAAGAGATATGCAGAGGAAGAGGGGCTGAGGAGGGCTGGGGGGTGCAGCCCCACTCATCAACACCACTGCATGCATTGGTGTGGCCACTGGGGTGTCCTGGCTGTGGGGACACAGCCCTGGGAGAGGACACGATTCACCCACCACCCTCAAGTTTCACCAGCAGCACAGGCCACTGCAGCAG
Source organism: Dendrocincla tyrannina (assembly GCA_035047865.1). Taxonomy (NCBI): domain Eukaryota; kingdom Metazoa; phylum Chordata; class Aves; order Passeriformes; family Dendrocolaptidae; genus Dendrocincla; species Dendrocincla tyrannina. The sequence goes on along the minus strand of JAWWMP010000077.1, from coordinate 6,230,111 downwards.
GACAGCAAGAAACCCCAGCAGCAGCAGCACAGGTGAGTGAGAGTTACCTTTTACTGGGGATTCACGCTCACATCTGCGCATCTGCCAACCTCAGGGGGGTCAGGTCTTGGCAAGGGGAAGACATCAGCGCATCTGAAAGGAGAAACAAGGACAGGGGCAGTGCTACTTGCTGTCAAGTGTGAGCCCCTATATCCTTAGGAATGGTTGGGGATGCCCTGGAGCTCCACCAGCCCTGCTCCAGCACACACAGGTTTCAGCACCTGAGTGTGTGTCCATCACACACCCCAAAACCCCTCCAGCTCAGCCCCTAACCCTGCCCATCCCTTTGAACAGCAGCAGGACCCCAGCAGAGCTGCTCCAGATTTTTACTGCTGAAAGCACAAAATCAGGTCCTTTGTAGTAGGTTATTGACGCAGATGACAAATACTACACGCAGACCCGGCGTGTGTGGGAAGAGCCAGAGTAAATGAGCAGCGAGTCATTCCAGGCTCCTCCCTTTCCATGTGTGGCTGCACACTGTCATTGCCCTCAGGTCTCCAAGGTCCCTTGCAGTGATGCCCAAGGTTTGGCACTTGCAAACCACTCACTGACAGATGGATGGATGGACTGATCGTGCTGGAACTCCTGGGGTCAGCAGCACACAGAGCCTGTGGCAGCACCAGGACCCACAGCCCATCACCTTCTTCTAGGGCTGCTCCTCCTCTCAGCACAGCTGCCAGGCTCATGCAACCACACACTCAAAGCTGCATCCACTCAGTAACCTCTCCTGGCATCTCTGTGCACACCAGGGCACTGTGCTGGCACCCTCTTCCACCCCACACAGGACGCCCTGGGAAGGAGCACAGTTTTACATCATCCAGAGCCCTTAGGGAAAAATTAAATGCCCAAAGAGTTGGTATTTTACTGCTGACTGCTTTAAATATGTTTTCTGTGCCATTTACAGCCACAGCCCTGCAGGTGGGAACAGCTCAGGGGCTCCACAGGCAGCGGCACAGACAGCAGCGTCACTGCTCGGCATCTGCCAAGTGACAGGGTGACCTCCCAACCTCAGTTATCACCTGCTGGGGTCTGACCAGGCCCAGAGCAAACCATTTCCCTCGTAAAACTTTAGTGCTGGATCATAACTTACTAACGGGAGGCCGTGAAGGCAAGTGGTGATGATGCTGAGGTTGGGCAGAGCTGCCAGGACCAGCAGCCCCTGCCCCGTGCCAACCTCACACCCACGGTGCCCTCCACGGGCAGCCCAGGGTTGCAGCAGGGCAGCAGACAGACCCACACCCCTGAGAGAAGAAATCTTCATTTTCCAACCACCTCCTAAATTTCTATCCACTCTGGACCATGACACAGTGAGACAAGCTCCTCTAATGAAGATCCAGAACACAAAACACTGACATTCTTAATCAAAACAAAGTGATTTGAGGTGGTAAAAAGGGCATTTCTTCTTTTGAAGCATTTCAGAATGAATTGTCCTGTTTTAAAGTGACATTTCAAAAATGAAAAATGCTTCACTCCAAATTGTTGATTTAAAGTGATATTTTCCACTTTGATTCTCCCATCTGGAAAAAAATAATCAGAAAATGTCATCAAAAATGCTGACATTTGCCCGGGAAAAAAAAAGGAAGGCATCTTGACAAAGACACATATTTTATGCTAAAAAAGAATAAGGAAATGCTCCTAATTAATGCTGTGGGATGGTCAGCTTGGCCAGAAGGAAAATGAAGAGTGGCTGAGAGTGTCTCACTTGCTGTCCCGTCTCCAGCCCTGCCCATGGGGTGACAAGGGACTGATCCTGTCCCAGCCTCCCCATTGCCAGGATGAACCCAGGATGGCTCAATGTGCAAGAAAACCGTCTCTCCTTGAGGGGATGTGATGAGACTGTGAGACTCCCTCATGGAAACCCGTGTTTAGGTGATTTCTGGTGCTCCAGCAGACTCTGCTCTGCATGAGGCGTCTCACAGGGGGATCATACAACAGCCAGCACTGTGGGAGTCCCTTTGGAGGCACAACAGCCCACTGTGTAAATATTGATGCCAGCTCAAAGTGTGCATTATTTGCTCAATGACAAAGCAAACAGCTCTCCTGGAGCCGCTCAGCCCTTCGTGTGAATCCAGAGGCAGTGCATGTCACAGCACTGCATCCAGCTGGGAGCTGGGAATGTGTCCCCCCTCCTCCCGTGGGCACCCCCAGCCAAGGAAGAGCTGTGCCCCAGCTGGGACGTGCACACTGCTGTCCCACCCCACGATGGGGCACATCTGGCAGCCCAGATGTGAGGGCAGCAGACACGATGCTCTCTCCAGCCTCTGCATTTATTGCAACAGCGAGCCCCCGACGCCAACGAGCATCCCATGTGCCTTTCAGCTGAAGAGCTGGGTTCACACCAAAAGACCCTGCTCTCCTGGCTGCTGCTCCAGCTCCAGTTCCACCTTCATGTAGAGAGCCTGGTGTCCAGCACCCAGGCACCAGCCCCCCAGCACACAGCAGAGCCCCTCTGGAGGAGCCCATCCCCAGGCACCAGCCCCCCAGCACACAGCAGAGCCCCTCTGGAGGAGCCCATCCCCAGGCACCAGCCCCCCAGCACAC